>JADDOH010011774.1:0-23848 GCA_016648135.1 Agrypnia vestita
GACGCCTGGAGCTGGTAGGAGAGGAAAGAAAGTAGACTGAATGCAGTGGATGTATGAGTGGCAAATCCACTTATGTACGAGTGGCAAATCCATTTATGGTAGAGCAAAGAATGAGAAAAGTAAGAAATAAAGTAAAGCAGATCTTAGCATAGTGAATATAATAAAAAATGGTCACTGAGGTGGTTTGGGTAGGTATGTTGAGCGAATGCATGAGGAAAGAATGGCAAGAAAGATATATGGCGCGCATACATATTGTGGACTAGAAAGAAATTGATTCGATTTGATTAGGTTTTATTTTTGAAATCAGGGCACTTTACTTTTAATAAATCGATGGTTTCCACGGCATTCTTCAATCATGCCAAAATTATTATCAGAATTATGGTGCAAGAATGTCAGTTTTGACCAAAATGTCGATTAATACCTTATTATACTAAGGTCGCAATATTACTCAATTTTCAAGGTCGGCTACTGAAGTATTTTTGCAAGTATATTTTTTTAAAATTATTACAAAGTAGTAGATGAAGGTAATACATTTTGGTTGAAATTGAACAGTATATTTTATTAAATTAATATAATAGACAGCGACCCAAAATTTCGGAAAGTTTTAAGAATGGTTAAATAATAATAATTATCACTGTGTTAAATTTACGATAAATTTAAAACAACAATAGTGCGCGCGGTGAACATAATTGAGAGCATACATTGTCGAAGCGGTCATATAAATTTGTCTCTTTCTCGCATTGATATCGTTAACGCACACTATAGACGTAAATCATAACTAAAAGATCGATCTGTGGTGCGTACCTGTTAAATATTGCTGTCAAATCGATCGTCGTGGGCACGGGTGTGAGCCGTTGTCAGTTCCTACTAATCTTAAGCTGATCTCAGAGTTAATCTGCAGATGAAAATTGTGGCTTGATTGGGAATTACTTGAGAAACGCTGAACCGTAGTTTTCGAAAGGATGAAACAAATGAAATCGTTACGTAAATCGGTAATGTCTTTAAATTGTCAGAGGCCTCGTCATCTGTTTTCCGTGCCAGTTACAGATTACACAGAGAAACAAAACGGATGCCTCGCGTCATCGATACGGCGGCGGCGGGTCCTAATGTGCCGATAAAACAATTCGCTTCCAGACAAATCCAGTACAAATTGATGTTACATATATAACAATTATTGCGGCCCGTGACGTAGTCACCAGGTCAGACAACTGAAATGTTCCTGATGTAATCAGGGAACGACGTTTTCACTGTCATTAAAATGATTCATTTAACGTTTTTAAGGCCCCACACAATATCATGTCAATAATATCAATAATATGTTAAGGTTATTATTCAATAATATTTGGTTAGGTTGAGGTTCTTACCGAAAGAGATCAACAATTTGTGGAGTGGGGAAAGTGTGACAGGGCGGGGACTAAAGGGGGTTGATAAATCTTGTGTTCTATCCAGTATTGCAGAATCAGAGGACTGCAGGGAAACTTTATTTGATTATTAATTAGAGGAATCTATTTGATTGTTAATAGGTTTTTGTAAGGCTTTACGATAATAAAAAATCCGCATTATGATGTTTTAACCCTTTATTATTAGTACTAGTAATTAATGAAAATCCTTTCATGCACGTCGTATTCTAATTATCTGAAGTTTTTATTCCAGCAAGTTACGATTTTACGGACCAACAGATAGACAGACAGACAGACGGACAACGAAATTGTTATATTAAGATTAAATATTTATACCACTATTTCTATATCAAAATTATGATTGAACTCGGAGATGATTTTGTTTAAGTGCCTTACCACAAAGATATTGCTTTAAATATTAAAAATATTGATAACTTCACGAATATTTTGAAGATGTCACGATTAGAAAATACACTTTTTTCTTTTTATTATAAATAAAATAGGAATAATTTTTCATGATAAAGAAACTAAAAATAATGTTTTTATAATAAATAAATTATAAATAACGTTTTATAATAAATCAATTATTTTGTAACTTTGTTTTTTGTGTTCGCATTTAATTGATGAAAAACGTCTAGAATGATTATATTGCTATAATGGTTATAAATCTTATTTTTTATAAATAAAAAAAGTTACAGTATACAAAAGATATTTCCAAGCCAAGATGAAATTTTTACCATTATTTGAATTAAAGTTACAATTTCGCCACAAAAATTGCGTTACAAGAAATATTCTTAGGTTTTCACGGCCGTTTAGATTCTCCTGGATGTATTTTTCTGGGGTCTGTATGTCGTGTTTTGATAGAGCGTCACTGGAATTATGATTATCACTTGTTTCCGAAGAATTTTCATAGTTTTTATCACTATGTACATTAAAAACAAATTCATTATATCAAACAAAAAAAGTTCGCTGCAATTTGGTTCGAAATTCGTATTCATTTTATTGCGTCACAAACATATAAACTGATTTACATATTTTAGGCGCAATTGAAACTGCACGACAAATATATGACTTTGCATCCGAATGCTGTGATAACTGTATAGAACTAAGTTATGTGTTTATATTTGCGCTAATAGGTATTAAGAGCTTCTTTGAGAAAAAATATATCTACTGATTCCGGCGACGCAGTCGCCAACGGAGTTACAAAGGAATTTACTACGGCGACATATTTGTCGCCAACGGAATGTAAAATGTTTTATGCTCTTCTGTAAATTTGGTGAAGAGACGACACGACTCGACGTTGAACAACGAAGGTGACGCGCGTCGACGCTAATCGTTCTCTATCCCAGATAAAGGGCGCGTTCAGAGAGTTCATTTAATATTAACTCAACCAAAATGTAATTATATTTGCACCCCTCAATTTACAGGAGGAAATGTTTGATTACTGTTGTGTTGGGAGCGGCCCGACAGTTTAGGTATCGATTAAGTCGCATTTTTATTACGAGATTGAATCCTTAAACGGGACAGATGAGAGGATTAGAAGCAAAAGTGCCACGCATATCACGAGAATACTGAGCGACGTGTTGGAATATTCAGTCAATTTTACAATTGTTAACTAATTTTGAAAGCGTATCTATGCGTTTCGGGAGCGTTTTATCAAGATTCCACGACAAAAGATCCACGGAAATTTGGTCCAACAACAAAAGGTTAAAGACATAAGATCCACGCGACAAAAAATCCACGGGACAACGACATAATGATCACTAACAAAATTTCATAATCTTCTGGTTTGTATTTTCTGGGGCCGACGTTTCGGATCTCATTGCAGGTTCCATCATCAGGCGGATGGTAACAGAATTTTTCCGGAATCCGATGAAAGATTCTATTACCATCCGTGAAAGAAAGATCCGTGAAAACCTGAGAACATTTTTGTAATGATTTCGTCGGAAACTAAAGATGAAAAATGATTTACTAATAAAACCAATAATCAATATCTCCATCGATATTGGTTCACCTACAGATAAGAGATTCTGTTACTCTCGAAACTTAAGTAGTAAAATATAAAAATATTACCATACATATGTAGAGATAACAAAGATAATGTTTTTCGTCTAATTAAATGATCATCATGAATAATCTCTATAATGTTTACGCCACATCCATCAATAATATAGACATGAATCGTCATTAACATAAAAAATTAAAAAATAATTTATTAAATTACTAATTTTTCAAAGAACAGTTGTTCTTCTGAAAAAAAGTTTACTCATGAATAATCTTCATTAACTTAAGAAATTATAAAATCAATTATTAAATTCTTCTGAAAGAATTTTTATGTTTGTGATGATTTATATAGCACTGTTTTTGCGTGAAAGACGCTTCTAGGGCGCTTTACAGACGCGACATACCAAATAAGTAAGTTTTTACGCTCTTCTTGAAAGATTCTTGATTTTTCATGCATCGCAACACTGGTGGCAGCTGACTCCACATAGCTGGGCCCGCAAAGCTGAAAGCGCGTTCCGCAAACTCGGTGGCTCCACGTCTCCTCGGTACTACCAGCTGACCGCAGCGTGAGCCGTCTTCCGGCGATATTGTCCGGGATACAGAGGTCCATCAAATATTGTGGTACATTTCTCTGAAGACTTTAGTACAACATCAGAGAGAGTTTGAAATGTATGTGTTCCGGTAGGCGAAACCAATGTATCTGATTCAGCATTGAGGATATACGCGAGAACTTTGACGCCTTAAGCCATGTATTCACTAGGGGACAAATCGCGAAACATTCCACTCGGCATGTCGCATCAACATCTACGCTCATGTTTCGGGGACAATGACGCGATCATTTGACGTGTACACACCGGGACTCGCATATCTTGTCGCGGAAATGTCATCCAATGAGGTTATGGATGACAGCTGCGGTATCTCATTTGGCGAAAACGGGGTTCCGCGCAATTCGAAATGTTTTTTTGGGTCGCAATTTAAAATTAACGAGGTTTTACTGTAGTAAATTGAATATTATAAAAACAAGGTCCTTTTTGCAAATAATTATTGTTTTCCACGTCACGGAAATGTGGCCCTAGGAGGTTATGATGTCAACTGCGTATCTGTTTATATTAATGAGTTTATCGAAACGTAAGAGGAGAAAAAAGAGGAGAATGCGAAATTCTTTACTGCAAAGAAAAAGAAGGACGGACATTCTATGCAATCTTCGATCGATACAGCTCGATGAGTTCAAGAACAATTTCGTTTCCCCACACTGTCATCTTGACAGATACAGCGCATGCGTATTCACTTGTAAACATACCACGTGGTACTGACGCACCGCGGAATGTTACAGTGAGTACGCTCGGGTACCGTGCGCATGGCAACGTTGCCACGGCACGTAGAAATGCCGCGCTATGTTGTGCGCGCCGTCGCGGAACAGTGCACGACGTTGCAACGTCACGTAGACTCTGTGCCACGCGTGCTGTTGAGGGACAATTTGTCCCCTAGTGAATACATGGCTTTAAATATAAACCTTGCCGCAGCATTCATCACTGACTGAAGTCTGTCGAGCTGAGTCCCAGGCTCCTGCATATATTGAGTTGAAATAGTGCAGCCGCGAGATGACGTACGCACTAATCAATGACTTTGTCGCGTCCAGGAGAAGGCATTTTCTTACAGAATTGATCTGTCTTAAACCATAGGAACCAGCGCTGACAGCTTTGTTAATCTGATTTCTAAGGGTTAGAGTTAGATCTTTCTCTATGTTGATTCCTAGGAGCTTTACCTGTGACGAGGGTTTAATTATGATGCCCGTCGTCGGCAGAATTATCGGCGTGTCATTCAAAAGACGTTCTCCTTGATGTTGCTGTCCACATTATTTCGTTTTTTTAGGATTCAGCGTCAATCTATTCGAAAACACCCACCTTCCAATATCCTCACTATATATTGCCATTTTGACCTTCAGGGCAAGTCTACCAACATTATAATGTTGGTAGACTTGGTAATCATCCGCATAGCAATGTACCTACTTTGAGTCCGTGAGCTTCGATGATATTCTCAATATCTCTGCTTCGAATCGAATCGAATTCGATTCGAAAGAAGGCTTAGGTACACTCTGTTTTGATTACTTTAATTAAATAAAATCAAAATTACTTTGTTTAAGCCCTGGGCCATCCATCCTCTATACACGTTTCCTATATAAATAGCTTCGTCTCTGTGAGTCTCTGTAATCTATCATAATTGAAAATTATCATAAAAATATTTTCAAAAATGTCAAATGTAAATGTCAGAAAACGCCATTGTCGTAAATCAATTTAATTCTTATTTTTTATGTGTAGGATTATCTGTATTTTTCTGGCATTTCAAATCCCGAATTAGCAGGGGCCGTCGTGCCATCAGCGACAATAGCCCTGATGATGGACCCTGCTACAAAAGCGAAACGTGGGCTAGAGAATTCGGATATACACAAGGCAGAAAAGCTTAGATAACTTTAAAAACATAGTAGATTCTGAACGGCCGTTAAAACATGGAAACATTCTTAATTATTTAATTTATGAAGCGAATTCTCAAGCACCTACCTACCTATAAGAAAAAAAATTAATACACTTCTTTCGTTAAATCTTTGAAATCAGTTAATTATATTTTTCTATTTTGTGAAGATTGTGCCCAACAGTGCAGTGTAACACGACAGAAACAAAAACAAAATAAAAATAAAAAAGTGACCCATAAAAAACAAGTTTTTACGATACTCCCTTTCTCATTTTCGGGTTTCGCGTCTACCATATGCGTTGAAATATCCATACAACTTGTATGAAAAAAACAATAAAATTTCTAAAAATCCAAAATTATACTACAATTATTAATTTTTTTAACGAAAATTTGAAAGATCTTCTTGATCGTCGCCATGAGTCTGCTTGCAAAGTTTCAGCTCGATTGGATCACGGGAAAAGGGTTAAAAATCGATTCAAAGTCTTTTCAACGGCTAGCCGGCAAGCAAGCAAGCAGACGCCACGAGTTAATATAAAGGGAGTAAAAATAAACAAATATCTATTATTAGATATGTTTATTATAAAGAAAGATAATGTGCACGGTAATTATCGCATAGTAATATGAACAGGGCTTCGGGAGCAGCCATGTTCCACGCTGGGAGAGGATATGCGGTGAACTAACAACTCCATAAATTGGATTAATTACCAAGATTAATTAGATGAAAGAGTAAGTTGAGATTCCATTTGCAACTGTAGAGCGAAACTCTTACTTTAAATTTTGTACAAATATTTTCATGCGAATAAAAAATAATTACTCTTAGATATCGTAAATAATTCACATTAACGTAATGAATACCGGTGACTTAATGAATAGCTGAGCGGCGCGCGGCGGCGTAAAATTTTTACTTCAAAAATTTCACTCCTCGTATTCGAAGTACAGGTTCCCTTACAATCGAATTCATCCCCGTCAATTGACCACGCGGATTGTTGATCCCTTACAAATGACCTTCGGAAATTGATTCCCGTCAATTTATCTCCCGGATAGTTGATCTCTTACATTTGATTCTCCGAAAATTTATCCCTGTCGATTGATGTCCCGAAAATTCATTCCTGTCAATTGATCCTCTGGATAGTTGATAATTGATCCCCTGGACTGTTGATCTCTTACATTTGTTGTCCCGAAAATTCATCCCTGTCAATTGACCACCTGGATAGTTGATCCATTATACAGCGATCCTCGGAAATAATTTATCCCCTGGACTGTTGATCTCTTACATTTGTTGTCCCGAATATTCATCCCTGTCAATTGACCACCTGGATAGTTGATCCCTTATACAGCGATCCTCGGAAATAATTGATCCCCTGGACTGTTGATCTCTTACATTAATTTGTTGTCCCGAAAATTCATCCCTGTCAATTGACCACCTGGATAGTTGATCCTTTATACAGCGATCCTCGGAAATAATTGATCCCCTGGACTGTTGATCTCTTACATTAATTTGTTGTCCCGAAAATTCATCCCTGTCAATTGACCACCTGGATAGTTGATCCATTATACAGCGATCCTCGGAAATAATTGATCCCCTGGACTGTTGATCTCTTACATTTGTTGTCCCGAAAATTCATCCCTATCAATTGACCACCTGGATAGTTGATCCCTTATACAGCGATCCTCGGAAATAATTGATCCCCTGGACTGTTGATCTCTTACATTTGTTGTCCCGAAAATTCATCCCTGTCAATTGACCACCTGGATAGTTGATCCATTATACAGCGATCCTCGGAAATAATTGATCCCCTGGACTGTTGATCTCTTACATTTGTTGTCCCGAATATTCATCCCTGTCAATTGACCACCTGGATAGTTGATCCCTTATACAGCGATCCTCGGAAATAATTGATCCCCTGGACTGTTGATCTCTTACATTAATTTGTTGTCCCGAAAATTCATCCCTATCAATTGACCACCTGGATAGTTGATCCATTATACAGCGATCCTCGGAAATAATTGATCCCCTGGACTGTTGATCTCTTACATTAATTTGTTGTCCCGAAAATTCATCCCTGTCAATTGACCACCTGGATAGTTGATCCCTTATACAGCGATCCTCGGAAATAATTGATCCCCTGGACTGTTGATCTCTTACATTTGTTGTCCCGAAAATTCATCCCTATCAATTGACCACCTGGATAGTTGATCCATTATACAGCGATCCTCGGAAATAATTGATCCCCTGGACTGTTGATCTCTTACTATTTGTTGATCCCGAAAATTTTCATGTCCCTGTCTAATTGACCCCTGGATGTTGTCCAATTATACAGCGATTCCTCGGGAAAGTAATGATCCCCTGGATGTTTTTGATCTCTTTACATTTGGGTCCCTGAAACTGTTGATCTCTTACATTTGTTGTCCCGAAAATTCATCCCTGTCAATTGACCACCTGGATAGTTGATCCCTTATACAGCGATCCTCGGAAATAATTGATCCCCTGGACTGTTGATCTCTTACATTAATTTGTTGTCCCGAAAATTCATCCCTGTCAATTGACCACCTGGATAGTTGATCCTTTATACAGCGATCCTCGGAAATAATTGATCCCCTGGACTGTTGATCTCTTACATTAATTTGTTGTCCCGAAAATTCATCCCTGTCAATTGACCACCTGGATAGTTGATCCATTATACAGCGATCCTCGGAAATAATTGATCCCCTGGACTGTTGATCTCTTACATTAATTTGTTGTCCCGAAAATTCATCCCTATCAATTGACCACCTGGATAGTTGATCCCTTATACAGCGATCCTCGGAAATAATTGATCCCCTGGACTGTTGATCTCTTACATTAATTTGTTGTCCCGAATATTCATCCCTGTCAATTGACCACCTGGATAGTTGATCCCTTATACAGCGATCCTCGGAAATAATTGATCCCCTGGACTGTTGATCTCTTACATTAATTTGTTGTCCCGAAAATTCATCCCTGTCAATTGACCACCTGGATAGTTGATCCTTTATACAGTGATCCTCTTCTGGAATGAGGCACGAGTCCCGACCATTGACTCGCCAGGAAAATATCTTTACTACTGCACCAACGAACGTAAATTAAATCTAAAATTTATTTTAGATCACAGATTTTAATACTCGTCCATCTTTACCCCCTTTCTCCTTCTTCAGTTTTTTCACTTATCTCAACTTTTTAAGCCTTCTAATTTTTTCTTGCCCCAATATAAATTGGTATTAAACTCTTGCTCTTTATTTGAGCTTAAGAGCTTTCCGAGGGAAAGTGTCTTCATTTTTATAATTTTCATTAACACTGCGTAATTTAAATTTTTTTGGAAATTCATTTTTCATTATCTACTGAACTCATGTACACCACGTCTCGAAGCCATTGTAATATAGACAAAACGCGTATTGGTTTATTTTTTTGGTTATATTTGGATGACCAATTTCAAAGTATATCAGAGCCAATATTTCCACAAAAGAGATATTTAATTTTAATATTGTTTCACTCTGTTCCTGAAATATTTATTAAATGAAGGTAAAATATTTCAACATCTAAAAAATATAGTTGGAGAGAATTTATATTTCTTTTTACCACAACAAAATGTAAATAAAGTAAATAATATTATGAATAAAATATTATGAAAAAGTTGACTTAAATATACCTACATATAATAGTAGGAAGTTTATACAATTTTTTTAAAATAATATAAATCTTGAATATGAATATGAAAACAAGAGAATTTTTAATAAAGAAAAAAGGAGAATGAGGTCAATAACTGATATATTAAACGCATTATCAAAATAACACTATTTCATCAGCAGAATCCGCATTTTCGTATCGCTTTATTTAACTTCAGTCAACTAAATATTTTTGTTTTATTTAAAATGGGCCACGGACCACGGGCCAGAACACCAAAATAAATCTAATTCGTGTCTAGTGACTTTGTTGATGAATAAAAACATTATTTAATTTACGTGTTTCATTTGTCTCGTACAGCCGCGATTCAGTGACAATGTTTAATACTTCATAATACAGTATAATATACAGGGTTATTAGGAAAGCATTGATAACCTCGCAGTACTGTATTCCTGCATTGATTGTGAGACGAAAATGTTCGAGCAACCATGACCTACTATCAATAGTTATGGAGATATGCGACATCAAAGTTTGCCTTTTTTAAAAAATATTTCTGACCTATTTTTTGTAAAACGTTGGATTATCATTATAGTAACTTATATCGTTTATGAAAAATTCATTCTTTTTAATACAAGTCCAATAAAATAATAAAATCTTCGAATTCCAATTAGAAAACATTTCAATTGGAATTTCTGCAGGATTTTTATCATTTTATTTATCTTCTATTGAAACGAATGAATTTTTCGTAATCGATATAAGTGAGCGTAATGATAGTTGAACGTTTTGTCCCGTAATGATAATTCTGCGAGGTTATGACTGTTTTCTAAATAACCCTGTATCTAGCAGGATACAATATGTAATCTAGCAGGATTGTTAGATCCATTGGTATTTTTGTGTAACGCTTTATCGACAGGTTGTATGTTTTTCCAATAAAATAGAAAATGACAGGAATTTCCCGGAATCGGAAACCACCCACGGGACCTGCTGGTGAATTGATGGTTTGATAAGTTATTCCGCGAACAGCTTATAAATAAAAGATACGCCCGCGGACCGGGCGAGCTCGGACGATCCGGAGGGTGGATTCTGACAAATGTCAGGGGTCGCACCCGCTGCGAGCTCCTCCCGCTACAAAACAACAATCGTCAAAGGTCACGGGAGTTTGAAAAGACACCCATCTTTCTCAGCGACAATTTGAGTCCGAATACTACTAACTAGCGAAGGGAAAAACTACATTTCAAAATGAAGACTACAACGCACACACGTTCACCAGTTTGAAGACTACAATTGTAGTAAAAACTACTTGAAGTGAAGTAATTGTAGTACTACGAAATGAAGTGAAGTAATGAAGTAATTGTAGTATTAATGAAGTAAAGTAATGTAATGAAATGAAGTAAGTAATGAAATGAAGTAATTGTAGTATTAGTATTAATGAAGTGAAGTGTAATGAAATGAAGTAATGTAGTTCAGTTAATATTTTTTTCCCAAATAAAAATTTGGCGAGCTAAAAAAAAAAGGTCGCCAACCAGATTTCTTCATTCCAAAAAATTTTCAAACCATGGGCGGGGGGGGGGGGGTGTTACAGTTTCCAGAGATTTCTTCATATATCTACATCAATTTCCCGAAAATTTCACGTAAAAAATGCACTATTTAAAGTATGTTTCTCATACTTTCGATAACTTTGAAGTGTGTGTACTTTGTAGTGTTCGCTTTAGAATGAAGTGTACTATTTGAAGTTTGTACTTTCAATAATTTTGGTGTTTGTAGTTTGTAGTGTGCACTACACTTCAAAACGTGCGAAGTGTGCACTTCAATGTAGTGTAGTACTACATTGTAATAGTGAGTACAGAGCGGACCCATCACTACTACTAACACTGGTGACATCACCCTTACACTCAATCGGATCACTAAGCACTTGCTATGACCCGTCAAAAAGGACGTGCCTTTACTATACACGGTGTAACAGAATCTGAAAACTTCAATATTTCAGACATGTGATCCAGAGAAATGCGAGATCTCGCGTTGCAGTCATAATGCAGGGAAATGTTGTAGGAGGTTGGGTTAGGTTAGGTTAGGTTATAAGGTAATCGGTTGCAGTCATAATGCAGGGAAATGTTGTAGGAGGTTGGGGCCCTGGAAGAAGGAGGATATCGTGACTGAAAAACAGACAAAAGGCAGTGGTTTGGCAGTCTATTGTGCAGCTAGTCCGGGTCACAGTAAAAAAGTGAACATAGCCGGCCAACAGCCGTGCAACGGATAGAACATAAGAAGAAGAAAAAGAAGAAAAAAGTGTTACCGAGCTAGTCCACAATACTTTACAAGTGGATTCCTACTAAGGTCAAAAATGTTCAAGTTATGGAGTTGAGGACTTAAAATTGTGCATTTTTTTTTCAATATTCCTGACACTTTTAAAACGTTGGACTATCACGAAAGTAGCTTATGTCAAATTTTAAAAATTTATTCACTTTAATATAAGTAAAATACCAATAAAAATAATTTCGTTCTACGTCTGTCTGTCCGTAACTTCCTGTAACGTCCGTAACTTTTTAATGATTTTTTCCCCCCGCTCTCTCTCTCTATCGTAATAAGGTTAGGAAAATGGGATACATATATAGAAGTCTGAGAAATGTGGCAGATATTGTAGATATATCCCTCAGGTCTATATATTGTTGCATCACTCAATCCCTATTATCCTATGGCTTAATTGGATGGGGAGGGTGTGTCAGATCAGTCATGGATCCGCGTTTTATTTAACGCGAATATTTAACGTTCTTGACCCGAGACAATTATACCTTAAAACCATACTTATAAAATTCCACAAGGACAAAATAAATTTTAATCGTACACAACAAACACGGGTTACAATGCTGGCAAATGCAATTAATTTCGAGGTACCTAAAGGAAAATCTTTTGGGCAAAGACAATTTAATTTCACTGCCCCGCTTGTTTTTAACGAGTTACCTAATGAAACTAAAGAAATAACTCTACACAAACCTTTTAAACATCATATTACTAGGTTTATAAAAATATATGCTATCGAATATGAAAAATTCTTTCTCTTTAATACAAGTCGAATAAAAAAATAAAAACCTTCGAATTCCAATTGGAATTTGTTCAGGGTTTTTATCATTATACATTTTTAACTTGTATTGAAACGAATGAATTTTTCGTAATTTATAAGAGTTACTGTAATGATAGTCGAACGTTTTACAAAAAATAAGTCATAAATATTGAAAAAAAATCCAAACTTTGATGTAGCATATCTCTTTAACTATTGATATTAGGTCATAATAGCTTGAACATTTTCGACTCATAATCAAGACAGGAATATAGCCCTGCGAGGTTATTAATGTTTTACAAATAACCCTGTATATTGTTACATTTTATATTGTTCATTTATCTTAAATATGTTTTATGTTAGCTGTTTAAAAATCTTTTTTAATTTACTTGTACTCTAAAATAAATAAATAAATAAATAAATAAAACTCTATAATAAATAAATAAATAATACTCACCAAAATTTTATATTTTAGAAAAAAATTTAGATTGCAATGATTGGATTGCGGGAAGGCATAAATATTGCTTCGACATCAAATAAACAGGACATTTTTAAGAACGTTCAGATATCATTGAGGTCCGACGTGTGTGTGAAACAAAATATTTATGTACCTGTTTTAATTTAAAATGGTTTATATGCCATTACTACACAAATGTTGGGTGTTGAAAACTGACATTGCACTATCGTATATGTAGACATAAAAATACAGGCTGAAATTTCTGCATCAAAGTAATTCAAATGAATTAAGTATAAAAAATATGTTTCACCTATTTTGCGTGTTGGCTAGAAATCACCGAACAAGGTGAACTGTCATAAATCTACGACTTGTCTATTTTTGAGAGTGGGGTAGCCATAACCCAAATAACAATGTTTTTATTTTCAGAATACGGCCGACTGTAACAAAGTTCCAACATTTTAGAGTAAATAATTCAGAAATAAAAAAATAAAATGACCCAAAGAATGAAAAATCTAGCTTGGATAAGCTTATAACGTAAACCCTCCCGACCTGAGACCTTCGGTCCTCGTGCAGACCCGCCGGGAGGATTTAGCGGGTCCAGGAATACAGAGGGCGGAATGGCAGATGTGTGCCAAGGGAAGGTCGGGGCCTATTATACTATACAGGGTGAACTCGTACATACATAGCTGGTCCACAAAATATTACACGTACAATCCCGTTCAAATTATGAGTCGAAAATTTTGTTAGCAGAAAGTGAAGGAGGGACTGGTATGGTCATGTCTAGGGAATGGACAGAACCAGACTCCCTTATATCGTACTACATCATCAGCCTCGCGGAACCCGCCCTCGCGGAAGACCTCCCAAAGATGGAGGGGCAGCTGGGAATCCACCTCGCAGGAGGCGCTATCCTCTGAAGAACCGACCACAAAGGTCTATTAACAGGAAGAAGAAGAAGAAGAAGAAGATTTTTCTCACATATTAATTAACCATCACGCAGTTTCACTGCAGGAGTAGGCTGAGAGGATAGATCCACACTCTTGTATCTTGGCACACCCCTTTTGCTTCAATTACATTTATTCATATTCTTATGCACGTTATTCGATTATTGAAGCTTTAAAAAGAATCACCTCTAACATTTGGTTTATATGATCATGCCATATCTTTCGTGGATGCCCTCTGTTTCAGCCCGCTTCAACATTCTCCAAATATATTTTCTTAATCTTTCATATATTCCACATGTACAAACAATCTCAGCCATCCTAGAATCTATAAATACTAGAAGCAACATCGGGAATGTTTTAGTGCCGAAAATGAAGACAAAATTTGGCCAACGCTTTTTCATGTTCTGTGCTCCAAGAATTAAAAAGTGAAAAGCATTTAAACAAAGTTAACAAAGTGGTTACTAAATGTAGGTAGACTTCAAAACGAAAGCAATATGTCAAATTACTTACTGACAGCTTAGACTCCATTATAAAACGTTTTTGTGACTATTATAATTCATATATTTTCTCAAAAATTTTCTGTGTGATGTGAATTATAATATGATTTGATTTTATGTCTATCTGAAGTAAATTTGTAATTTAGTGCACTCTAAGTATTACACACTTATTATTATTATTATTAACTAAATTTGCTTTAGAACAGACTAGTCTAGTTAAGCAACTACCACTACTTTTTCTACATAATAAATAATTTAGAGTAAATACACATTAGAGGAATACCGACACATGTCTGTGTGTGCATTAACGATATCTATCGTTGAAAGTTAGACGCAGTAATGAAATATTGAAAGAGTCAATTTATAGTTAAACTGGACTTCAGGAAACTTGAAAACGGAGAACACTAAAAAGTATTTGCTGGAAGACCGAATAGCCGCCAACGGAATAATAATAATAATAATCAATAAAGTACCGTAAGTTGATTTTATAAATAAATAAATAAAACTTTATTCCAATATGTGGGGAGGTTTGTGCAGTCCCACACATTCCATATAAGAATACATAGGTACATTAAATTGTCATACATGCAATATATATGATTTAAATATATAAATAGAAATTGTCATTATTATTTATTTTTTTAAATCGATACCAAAAGTGTAAAAATAGTTAAATGGCTCGTTGGATAGGCTGGCTAGTTGGTCACTTTCTCTTGTATGACTACGATACGTTCTTTTCCCAGTGAACAATATGGACGAAGAGTTTTTAAAATACCACATAGCAAGAAATAAAATTATTTCTTATGTGTAAAATGAAACGAAAATCGCCGTAAAGTGAACCAAGGACTATTTTATAACCAAGGGCATATTGTATAGAAATGTAGCGGCGCGGCGTTCCGCGACCGAAGAGACGCGGCGGAAGACCCGCGTAGTGTAGCGCCGGCCTTAAAACACACTTTTGTTTTTTTAACAGGAAAGTGTGAGTATTAAAGAAGATGAGAGACCATTTTTTTTAAACAAACAATAACTTATACCTATAACCATAAAGGCGCTTGAGGTGAAATAAGCTGTTCTTTCCGTTGATGAATAAATCGCTCAGTAATAATATTCTTATATACATTTCATATTCAGGGGCTCTTTCCGATTTGCATCGGAGTAAAATGCCTTCATTCGGCATTGGAACCCAACACCCTTAGTTGCGCCACAAGATAGATATTTGAAGGCCAATATATTGAACCATTTATTATTGATGTTTCTGGTTGGACATAATTATGTGTTCATAAAAACTATTAACTCATATACAGGATGTATAATAGGTAATAGCGAAAAGGCAGTTTTCTTCATTCAATTTTAAATAAAAAACTTTCTTTACACTTTGGGTGAAATGTCAACATTTAAAAAGATGAGCATATTAATTTTGTTCAATGTTTCTGACTTACCTTCTGTAAAACGTTGGAGGGACATGAAAGTAACATATCGAATATCAAAAAGTTATTCGCTTTGATACAAGTCAGATAAAATTATTAAAACCGTGCAGAAATTTATAATTTATTTATAGTTATAATTTTATTTTAATCGCTTAATTAGACTTGTATCAGAGCGAATGATTTTTTAATATTAATTATAAATTACTCTCACCATGGTCTTATGTACGTCTCCTTAACTGTTGAGATTTCACACAAAGAAATTTTATTTTATTAAAAACTGAATGAAGAAGACTATCCCGAAGGTTTTGGTATTATCTTTGAGACAGCTTGCAACAACGTTGATTATTTTTAACATCGACCGATTTCGATACCATTTTGTCTATTCCATTAGTTCAGTTGTACTCTAGGATTCTGAGAAAAATATGGCTGCCCCATCTCACTCTTCTTGACATGTTTGGACGAAATGTTATATAAATCGTTATGTTAGGCAAACAATTATTAGGCCCCGTATAACATATAGGCATCCATTTACCTTCCACCCCCCGCCCTTAACACCATTTTAATAAATTATAATTATTAAATTTAACATCCATGTAGACAATATCGAAAAATGAGCATCCGAAAATTTCAATTCCGTTTAGAACAACAAAATATTTTCACGATACACGTTCCCTAATTATAAGTTTACTGGAATTCTCATCGACAATCTGGTCGCCCAATTACGAAGTTCAGAAAAACAGACAAGAAAAACATTTAAAAAAAGTTTCTTGAAGTTTCTCTGACGTATCGACAAGGTGTGAGCAATTCGCTCGATACACACGACAAGAGACTAGAAAGTTTGTGCCTAATCTCTTTAGAAAAAAGACAAAAGAATATAGACCTAATTATGTACATGCTCCCATATAGTTAATAACAAACCAGCTTGCTTTTTTTTTACAAATAGACGCAATCCACAAGATTTCCAAGTCTATTACCAAATTTTACAAAACCGATGTAGCCAATTTTCACTTCTAACTAGGTAGTGTGATTAAAGATCTCATCCAGTTATACTAAACTGGATATATTCTTCATGACTGAATCTAAAAGCGATATTTAATATACATAAATAGTAATTGTTCGACCGTGTAATACAAAGCAAATTCACAAGTCAATACCCGCTTCTGTCGAGGACCATTGCGTGTCACGTGATGGACCCCCGTTGACCTGCGTATATGGTAATTTTATATCTCGTTTAACTTATAAATGTGAGATGTAATATTGTATATTATTTAATTAATTAAACTAATCATGTATAAACATAACATTACTTCTCCATTTATTTTGTAATGTTTCTAATTTCATAATTATGAAAAAATATATCGTGTAACATAAAGAAATCGTCTTGCAATTCACCTACTTTTTTTAACAGTTTCCCTTACATTTTTGTATGGTAAGGTATCAAATTCAAAGTTACTCATTGGGTCACATATATTTTAAACACACTTTTACTCTACCTGTGGTTGAAAATTTTCATCCCCCTGAACCAGTGCATAGATGTCGCCGCTGGTAATGAAATATCTATTTTAGAATAGAGTATGAAACAACAACAAATTATGATGTGTTCATCCGAGCATTCATCCGAACATTCATCCGAATTATTAACATACCTATACACTAGAGTACGCCTGAAAATTATTTTTAACTCCTTTTTAGACCAGTTACTTTATACATGGTATTCAGAATACGCATTTTATACATTCAAAATATGAATATACTCAAAATATTTTGAATTTTCAAGCGTATTCTAATGCATATATTATATATGTTAATAATTTGAATACACATAAAAAATATTGCTTCATAGACTTCAGCGACGATATCTACACATTTCTACAACACAAACTAAATTACCTTATCAATTAAAATATAAAGGCAGCAATAAAAAAATAAATAAAAATTTTTGAATGCAGTCACCGAGGATTACTAATTTGAAATGTACTAAATTCTTGATTTTATGTATCTATTCCTTCCAAAATCAGGTTTTCTGTAATTTTATAGGCTATGTCAAAATGGTAATTGCTGCATTCATTTTTTGGACATTGCTGCCTTTGCTTTTATACCCCACATATATGTATTACCAAACTAACGATCTTATAGAAATTAAGAAAATACGCTGTAAATCGAAGTAAAAACAGATTTTTAAATTAATAATAAATAAAATAAAAATTAATAAGTGGCAACGCTGTGTAGTGATACTGTCATAGAATTTTGGAAATGCAAAAAAAACGACTTAAAAAAAGATAAAAAAAATAAAATGACAACATTTTTATTATTAAATTGTGTTATTTGTAAAGTATTGTTATCATGCGCAGAATCTCTGCTTTCCTCTGCTAATGAGATGGTGGCCGGGAGGGGACATTACCTAATGAAATTGTTCAATCCCATTTTCAGAGCTTTTATAGGAATACTGTCGAGTGGTGGCGCGTGTCACGTGGCTGTACATGTATTTATATCTCCGAAGGATCAGGCGACCTCTGCTTTTTAAAAAATCTCACTGAGAAATGTAACCATTCTTGATTTTTATGTCGTAACGAAATGTCGTAACCATTTATTTGCGTTACATTTGGATTATTAAAATTTTAAATATAGATTCATATTCTTTATTTAACTTTGTATCGCATGCACACAATTATTAAATAAAAGTTATTGTTACTTCATTACTAGTTTCGGGAAGAACAGAACTTCCAATCGACAGGTGCAAAGGATAACTAAAGTTAAATTGTTAAATAGTGTCGTGGTGGGTGGTGGTAATTTTGGTATTTCTAAGCATTATTGACTTTTTTCCTTATTTCATTCATGAATTCAATATTTTTACTGTTTCAAGGTTAGAGTGGAGAAGTTTAAGTGCTACTAACTAGTACCTCATAACTGTTTGCGCTACCTGGTAGCTATCGTGACGGACGTTGATTTACATTGAGAATTATGTATTTTGAAAATATCCAAATCTCGGGCGAGGCTAGGGAGCAAATCTATTAAACTAATAATATATAAACATTTTTTTGCGATAAAATATGTTTCAAAATTTTTTTTAAATGATTTGTGTAAATCCAGAATTTGTAGGTAGGTACGTCGCTTCCCTGAATGGCGGCGTGATGGTTGCCGAACGGCTTTCATCTTCGGAATTTGAAATACGCTCCCCTACGCCGCCGCGACCTACGTTCGATCACGTAGTATTTTTACTTCATAACCTGACTTTTTCCCTGGGACGTTTCTCAATTTCTACAAATCCTCAGCCTAAGCTTCCCATCAACTTTTTATTAGTTTTTAGAAATTCTGTTCTCCATTGGAGATTCTCCGAAGGGCGCACCTACCTAGCGGCTACACCCTACAGCCTAAAGCCTACTCCCTCCCCCACCAGGGACGTCTCGTGGGCATAGATAAGTATGGCTGCGTAAATTCTAAGGCGTGGCAAATATTAAGCCATGTATTCACTAGGGGACAAATTGTCCCTCAACAGCACGCGCGGTATAGAGTCTACGTGACGTTGCAACGTCGTGCACTGTTCCGCGACCTCGCGCACAACATAGCGCGGCATTTCTACGTGCCGTGGCAACGTTGCCATGCGCACGGTACCCGAGCGTACTCACTGCAACATTCCGCGGAGCGTCAGTACCACGTGGTATGTTTACAAGTGAATACGCATGCGCTGTATCTGTCAAGATGACAATGCGGGGAAACGAAATCGTTCTCGAACTCATCGCGTGTATCGATCGAAGATCACATAGGAATGGCCGTCCTTCTTTTCCGAGCAGTAAATAATTTCGGCCATTCTCTCTTACTTTTCGATAAACTCATTAACATAAACAGATACGCGGCTATCATCATAACCTCATAGGGCGATATATTTCCGCGACGTCTGGAAAACAATAATTATTTGCAAAAAGGACCTTGTTTTTAATAATATTCAATGTACTACAATAAACCCTCGTTAATTAGAAATTGCGACCCAAAAAAACATTTCGAATTGCGCGGAACCCCGTTTTCGCCAAATGAGATACCGCAGCTGTCATCCATAACCTCATCGGATGACATTTCCGCGACAAGATATGCGAGTCCCGGTGTGTACACGTCAAATGACCGCGTCATTGTCCCCGAAACATGAGCGTAGATGTTGATGCGACATGCCGAGCGGAATGTTTCGCGATTTGTCCCCTAGTGAATACATGGCTTTATAGATAAAAAAGAGCCAACGACCGTAAGACATACGTTATAGTTATAGTATCAAACTTGAAACATTTTCTCTACATACACATAAGAAGGTTTGGATATTATGACAGCACACTAATAATGTCGGTTACATTTCTCCCATCACAAGGCTGTGTCGCACATATAATTTGTATTGTGCTGACCCAAACATTGATGCTGATATTCTTGCAGATATCTTATCTTCGTTCAAAAACTCACTCATACACAACATCCATTTTCTAAACGACGACATAAACCTATAGATCCATTAAATCAATCATTCATTAAATACTAATCGCACTACATTCAAACACTAAATATACAATACACATAAATGTACATGTAAAATATAATTAATTGTAAAAATACATGTTACTAGAGCGTGCCGAAGACACTTGTAATTGGGATAATGGGCATAGTCTTCACTATAATGTTTATTATCAGAGTATCATGTACCTATTATCCTGTTAGTGTCTCTAATAAATAAAAATAAAAAAAATAAAAATGACATTTGAGTTCGGGGGATTTTGGAAGGTAGACATTTAAAGGAGTAAGTATGTCGTTAAAATATAAGATTTCGGGTTTTATTGTTAAATAATGCCCAAAATGCAATTTCTACTTCCAGTTTTTAATGAATCCTTTATAATCCACATTCTTCTCAATCGACATATCACACTAATTAGACCGTGTAGATTCACGACTACTTCTCAAAGATCTCCTCTAAAATTGCAAAATGTCGTAAATGTAAATTAATTCCAATCGAAATAGAAAATATACAAAATACAAAACAACTGAAAAAAATTAAGAGAACATCTCAATAAACACAACTAGACACCAATACCCTCAAAATCAAAAACATTCCACTCAATTACTTCATCCCATATATATATATATATATATATATAATGTAAAATAATTATATGTAACTATGCAAAGTACCTCGTCCGAGCACAAGAGCAAGGCGAATACCTACCTAGGAAGCGCGAAAAAAGCTCCTATTTTATCTGTAATCATCAGAATAAAAAAAACAAAAAAATTATCAAAATTGACACTATAATTTAGTCTTTGACGTAAACCTTTTTGAAAATATAGATTTTTGACAAAATGGCGGGCATTTGAATTTAAAATAGCGTTTTTCAGGGAAATTCGGGTTTTTATTCCTATAGAAAAAACTAAGTCACTTAAAAAAATCCTACGACCAAACACTAGATAATTATGTCTAAAATAACTACTAGAAATTTCAAAATGATCGGCTCATTGGATGCCGAGATATTTTGGTCATCGATTTACATAACATGGTTTCGAGTAAAACGCTTTTGAATATTGAGCAATGAATAAATCGCGAAATTTTTCATCTTTCATAAAATCATCGATTCTAGGTCTATAATATAACTCCTTCACCTTGCTTAGAATTACCATATCATCAAGCACTCTTCACAAACATAATGGAAACAGGTCCAACGTTACGAGCCCGATTGGCAGCTATCTGCGTGTGGCGCGCGCGTTATCAACAAAGGTATGCCTCTGTTACCAGCTATTACTTTGTTAATTTTTTAAATTTTCACCAGACATTTTTAAGACCTCAAGCTTTAAGAAAAGCAATTTTAAAATTGTTTTTCAAAATTTCTAGGTTAGTATTCCCCCTTAAATGGAGAGGTTCTATGTATAACACAATTATGCGATAAATTTAACTGTAATTTCAGATATTTTATACGCACCGTATGTATTACCAGGAACGTTTCGTTGGATACCTATCCAACGTCATCAGGAGGACGACCTTTACCCGCGAAGGTGGAGGATACTCCCCGAACGTACGGACATCAAGAAAACGATCTAGCATATGTGATGTTCCAAGAAATAAAGCATACTTACCTTACATCAGAGGTCTTACTGCAAAATCAGCCGGGTGTTGCTAAAATTAAATATAAAAACAGTTTTCAGCCCACATAGTTCGATCTCACGTATGTTAGGTAGTGTAAAAGATAACACACCGTTCGAGTCTCCAGGTGTATACAGAGTGCCATGCGATTGTGGAGCTTTCTACATAGGACAAACCAAACGCAATATCGCCACACGATTGAAGGAACACATTGGAGCAATTAAAAACAACAACTCCAATACATCGGCAATCTGCGAACATGCATCCAAAGGGAATCTCTGTCACTTTATCAGATTTGACAAGGCAAAAATCTTATCAACAGAACCGTACCTTATACCCAGATTAGTGAGGGAGTCCATTGAAATATACAAACATCCCAATTTCAATAGAGATGACGGTCACAAACTATCAAGTATTTGGCGCCCTGTTCTAACGACACTGATTCAACTCTTGAGAAAAGTCGCAGTAAAATCCGCCGACGTGACTAGTACATATTGCACACGGGCGACCTCTATTGTAGAAGAAGAGAACACTCCACAACAAAGTGCATACGATTTACGCCCTAGAAAGCAGCACCTAATCAGTCCAACCTCCACCTCCGCGGGTAAAGGTCGTCCTCCTGATGATGTTGGATAAGTATCCAACGAAACGTCGAGATTCGCTTCTCGGTAATACATACGGTGCGTATAAATTAACTCTTTAATATGCGATAAATGTAGTAAAATACACGGGCATAGATAAACACGTCACTTCTATTTTTTAATGTTGTGGCGAGTGGCGACACTCGGCAAAATACCAATATTGTCGTTTTCAGAATAGGTCGGAGGGTCTGCAGATGTCCCTTTTTTGGTGACGAAGTCGGCGAGGGCGCGCGGGACCCGAGACATGAAAAATAATCGCACCATATAAATGCGGGTCCCTTTCTTGCCCGCTTTAAATCAGCGGACATTTGGAGGGCCCTATAAATAAAGGTCGTCGGGAGCCTTGTAAAGCCATCAACATTTCGTATTTCAATTCCAGCAACGGCCATTTAAATCGCATAAAACACCACTTAACACTCGGCGGACATCGCGTCGTCGGCATCAACTGCAACCGCCGTTGACGCTTGTGTGCGCATGCGCGCTTGCGTGTACTCATTCACACATGTATACACTAGGGATGGGCGTTGAATGGACGGACTAGTTGAAATCAACCGTTGACGTTGCATCGACGCGTCGACGGTTTACGTTCATCGCATGGACTAGTTGAATTGGCAGACGGTGGACGGCGAACGCCGTGGTCGGTGGAACTCGAGATTCAACTTAATGCAAAGCAACGAGCGAGAGCAAGACAAAACGTCTCCGTTTATTTCTCTCTCATCTCTCGCTGTCGATTTGTAGACGCCATAGACGGCTCGACGGGTAATTTCATTTCAACTCAATTTAAAGGTAATTTCATTACGACCATAGAATGCAGATCTGTGTACACGAACCATGACAGAGACTTGAAATTTGAATGCATGCGTAGGGCGAGATAGACTTAATAAGCTATTATCAATTATTTTTTACTTGATTTTTTGCGATGTGCACGTGCGACGTTTCGGTGAATTCCCAATTTTACACTGTATAAAATAAAACAATTCTGTTTAATTATTTTATTTTTTATTGAACTAATATTTTACTGCTTACTCCTGATATTGTTATGTATACCTACTTCTTTCTTTATTATACATAGAAAGAAGTATATAAAACAATATGTAAAAGCCTATAATGCGCGTAAACAAATAAATAATACAATATTTCTTTTTACATATAAGCACAAGTAGCGGTTTTACTTTCCCCGAAACTATATTCCTTCGAACTTCTGTAAATTTTAA
>JADDOH010011775.1:0-13851 GCA_016648135.1 Agrypnia vestita
CTACTTAGAGCTGCGAATCCTGAAATCCCACAAAACAGCGGCATATTAATGTTTGAGACTGGACTGACTTGGGACTCGCCGCATTACCCTGGAGCACATCGTCTGGGCAAGTGTAATTATGAAAGACGCGAGAGACGTTATGATTGAAGAACTGGATGGAGTGAGGCACAGGTCCGTACAGACTGTGACCTCATCAAGAATGATAAGAATCTCTAACTCTTCCGGGAGTTCGCCAGGACGTGGGTGTCGCGCTGGGAGCTGCTTCATAGAGGGAATTTCTCTTCAGACTGTGTACCTGTTGCACTTGGAATGAACTCCGCCTTTTGTGTTTTTTGTTGCGATGGGCGACTCGAGTTAATTTACACGAGTAACTCAATTTATACTGCCAGCGAGTCGACTCTAGTTGTGTTTCCGGCAGCTCGAGTCAACTCTCTATCTCGAGCCACGTGAGAATATTTGAACGATACGACCGCAGACGACGCGGTCCGCGTCGCTCGGCTTGGCTCGGCTGTCGTCGGAACAGGTCGCAGATGGGCGCGTCGGAAGACGAAGTGTTCCGACGCACCCGTCTGCGCTGTCCGGGTCGTATCATTCAAATATTCTCACATGGCTCGAGTCAGCGAATTAACTCGAGTTGTCGGAAATGCATCTCGATCTCACTAAATCAGTTATAACTCGAGTTACACTGGCAGCGAGTTAGCTCGAATCGCTTTTCCTTTCAACTCAGTTGACGAGTTGACTTGAACCAAGCCAGAACATTCGAACTTGGTATCTATTGGAAAGTTGAGACTACCAGATTGGTACGTATGAACGACATAATATGGGTACGTCCTACGTATAGTATATTCGTTGGTTAATTTTAGTAGGGGCAATTAAACGAATTTGTCTTGGACGCTTCAGTGTTGTTTCATTGAATTTTATTGTAGGTATTTCAGACAGCGTCGTAAGTACGGATGGCATAGAACTGGCCTACTACTCAATCACAAATTGCCTGAACCCTCTTCGTGTCTTTTCTCATTTCTAGTGCTATTTTCGTGACTAGGTAAACCTTGCGGTTGCCCAATTGCTTCACTGTACTCAAAAATATGTATTTTCTTCAAGTGATTTACCAATGAGGAGGTGTTACCTATGTCCTTTTAATTATAAACACATAATTTGTACTTGATTCTCTTATCATTACTATTTTTGGAAAAAACTCATGCGACGTTTTTTTCTAATGGAAAAACATACATACTGCAAATATGTATCAATATTATTATATTCACGGAAAATCAAACGCGGGTCATTAATAATTACGCAAATCATTTATAGCGGTCATGGTCACTAGAAAATTATAAGACGTAAAACGTAAACAAACTGTACTCACTGAGTGAGATAGTTCATTCGAGCTGGCTCGGGTTGTTCTCGGCTGTCGTCGGATGATTTTGGGAAAGCGAAGTATCATACGACTCGTTCCCGAGAGCAGCCGAGCCGCCGAGCCGAGGCCAACCGAATGGCGACTCGAGCTATCCCAAGCTGAAGTGGCATCGTTCAAAGACCGAGTCAAATTAACTCGAGTTGCGACTCAAGTCAGCCATCATTTCAAGTCGAGTTACTCGAGTTAGAAAAAATACGAGTCGGCCCATCACTAGTGATTCGACTTCATAAGGGGCACGCTTCTGATCTTGGCGCTCTAGTACATGCGGAGCATTTTGCCTCTTTTTTCAGTAAGTTTTGTGAGTGAAATCTTTGGATTTTCTCAACTAGATCAATCAGTAAACACTTTTAAACTATCAAACAAACAATACGAAATCCTCTTCCATCCCACAGATATGCTCAGACTATAAGAACCTTTTAAATTCAAGAGATTTTTTTAATAACAAATATGAAGAGTTTCATCGTATGGTGATGCAGATACGTCGCCCTCCCTGACAATGTGCATTAAATACATTATACATAATACTAATTATTACTGTTTACTTTTAGTTTAACTCCTTATTTTCATTGTCTTATTTGTGTTGTCCTATTATATATTATATATTTTATACTCTTTTGTATTCTTTTCCTAAAACATATTAATTTCTTCCTGTTGGATGACCAAATTATAAATAAGAAATATTAAAAAAATTAACTTATTGTACTGATTACTAATTCATTAGATATTACGATTTTTTGCTAAAACTCACCAAACGCATATATTAATGAATTTAATATGTGCGG
The DNA here is from genome assembly GCA_016648135.1 of Agrypnia vestita. Lineage (NCBI taxonomy): Eukaryota > Metazoa > Arthropoda > Insecta > Trichoptera > Phryganeidae > Agrypnia > Agrypnia vestita. The sequence goes on from JADDOH010011775.1 coordinate 2,200, forward strand.
TCACGAGCGCGGAAATTTTAAATGTAGCAAATTAAAAAGAGTGGAGATATTTCAACACGCTTTTGTTTGCCATGTTCTCATTACGATACCAAAAGGTGAAACTAATACGAGGCAGACTGGCAGCAGGCTTCGCGGGCGGAAACCACGCGGATGTTTTAATGTGGATCTGTGGAATTGCTAATGGACTGTTATCATTTATGCGGTAGGGGGGCAGGCAGCCGCGCTGCCCGGGCTGTATCCAATTAGCCCGGGGGCAGGGGGGCGGGGCCAGATTGCTGTTTCATTCTTTATACGTCGCCATTACGCACAAGGGTCATACCAGCTTTTAATCCGTTTAAAAAAACGAGTGTGTAACGTTTAGGCACTACTGAAGCGGTATGACTAAAAGTGTAAAATATTTTGCAAAGTTGCAAAATGGTCTGTAATTGTAGTCTTTAAAACAGCACCCTGAGTACCCAATTTAGATCTGAGCATAATATGGTCAATACAGCTTTCAGTATTTTCTGATACTCTAGTAGGTGTGGTAATGATTGATTTTAAACCATGATATGTCATAAGTGAAAGATATTGTTTAGTATTCCAATTATTAGTATCCGGAATGTTAACATTTATATCATGCCTTGCGTATACAAAAGAGAACAAGATTGTAGAAAATAGAAAAATTATAGCGAAAATTTATTGACCGAAGCTATTTTTAAGGTAATAGAAAAGCAAAATAAAAAAAACTGACTAAAAATATGTGTGGAAGATAATGTTCCAGAATACGTTGATGATGACGATTGCTTCTCTATCTATTGCTACGATTTGTATTAAATGTTCAAAGCAGGGAATTTGGGCTGTGATACTTTAAATGTTCTATGTGGCCCATTGCAGTTGCGCGAATGTGCCGAGGAAAAAGATAAATTTATCTGTTCACTATGTACCTGCATAATTTTTAACATTTAACCTTATTTTTAAAACCAAACGTGGCTACATAACTTTAAAAATACGGATTTTTTTTAGTGAAATTTAAAATAAATTAAATTTTAATAAATTATGTATGTAAACAGTTTGTTTGATAATGGCCTTACAAGCCGAAACAGCTGTAACATCTAAAAATAATTAACCCGTAGAACTTAATAATATAATTTATTAAAATTTAATTTATTTTAAATTTCACTAAAAATAAATATGGAGTTCTACAAATTAAACACAAAAACCATATAGATACGGATATTTTTTTATTAAATTTTACTTTCAATGTATTTAAATAAATTATTTCTGATTAAGTCTGCCGTTCATTTTGCTATATTTATTATCTTGTGTTCAATTAATTCAGAATTATCATTGTCTCACCAAGTCAGTTTTTTCGAATTTTCTATAAATCCACTTAAGTGATTTTAATATAATTTTGATATTAACAAGTCCTTACGGCTACTATCCAAATTCGCTATTTAAATTGTCGTTATAAAAAACCTTATCATTTTTGATAAGGTTTTTTTTTGACTTTGATAAGGTTTTTTTTTTGTTATAAGTCAATCAGTTTTATATTTTTTGTCACTTTATATTCTATCTGAGATGTAGGAAGGCGTTACAAACGAGCAAGATAAATAATAACATATATATCTTGGTTGTTATATAAAAATACAAGTTTTAAAAATAAAATCAAAGTCACCCCAGTTTACGGTGCTAGAGTAAGCAACGCTTTGATCTTTAGAATTTATTCTAATGTGTGCAAAGAAATTTCAATTAAAAGAAACTATAATAATGCTCTTAACAAACAAACTCACCAACAAACGATTAATTTTATTTACAAATTTAAGAGAATTGTTATAAAAAACTAACCCATAAAAAGCAAGTTTTTATTTTACTTCCTTTCGCACTGAATCAGTTTTCGCGCCTACTCCACGCGCCGGGCTTGAAAATTAAACATAAGTATATAAGTCGTTGAAACTTCGAAAAATCCATAATTATACCATAATTTTTAATTTTTTTAAAGGAAAATTTATAAGTTCATTTTTATCGTCGCCACGAGTCTGCCTGCAAAGTTTCAGTTCGATTGGATCACGGAAATGGGGTTAAAAATCGATCCAAAGTTTTTTCGGCAGACAAGCAGACAAGCAAACGCTAGGAGTTAAAAGAAAGGGAGTAAAAAAAACTATCGATTACCTCCATACTCCAATACAAAAATTCAAATTCTTAGATCTTAATTATCTTATTAAATATCACTGATTTTCTGAGAACAGCTAAGAAGGGTGAACTCATTCTGGAGAAGATTGATTGACTGAGGGATCAATACTGAAGGGTGGAAATAAGTTCACGTGGAACAAACTTCTCGTAGTATTAATAAGATATAACGTAAAAGGGTAAACAAACTTGACATCCGGCAAAATCTTTTCTTGATGAGAATTTTCTAAATACCGGTAACTCATTTTCTTTTGAGCTTAAGGTACAATTCAAAACAACCTACAACCTAAAAAGTCGCCTACTACAGCTTAAAAATCGTTGCATATTTAGAAAATTCAGTTAACTTCCAGATGACATGACGGTCAGAAGTTGAATTAAGTACGTACGTCTTTCATTTAAGAAAGACAAACGATTTAGTATGTGTACGCCGCATATTGTATGTATTTGTGTGTTGTGTTGGTATTTATACCCCTAAATATCAACACAACGATACAATGTGCATCGTACCCACAGCTTACACATACTAATTCGATTGTCTTTCTTAAGTGGAAAGAGGTCTACCTAACGGCTTACGGCGTTACGGTTACGTTACGACTAGCACCTTTAGCAATTTGCTGTATTAGCTATGTGTTTAAAAGTCGTCGACATGGTATAAGTGATAATCTAAACCATTAAATTTTATTGAGATTTAACTGTTGGAGATAAGGTTTGTTCGAATAATGAATAGTCGGTTACCAATCATCGTTACAATCGACCCCAAAAAATATCAGTGTTGCTCATCACTACGCGGTATTCTCGGTTGATACATACAATATGCGTTCGGCCATACGATATAGCTGGATTGCGGGTAATCGCTTCGGTTTCATCACATAACCCCGAAAACATTCAATGAAATGTGAACACAGCCATTAACCAAAACCTGCCCGCGCTGATCTCCAAATGTAATTAAATTCACGTTGATTCTTTATCTGCATCTTTTAGAACAACAAAAAGGAAAATGAAGAAATAAAGTATGCTGGAAATAACAGTTTTAAATGCTAAAAAAATAATAAGTGGGAAATAATGTAGTCAACAGCGATAGTCCATAATAAAATCCGTAGTCCGGCAAACTTCTGCACAATTTTTTATTTATTCAATGCAATATATTATATTTAGGTGCAGTAATGTTCATGGAACAGTTTAATTGATGTCAATTTACGAACAGTTAAACGATCTATAATGAAAAGATTTTGGTTTATATCGTAAAGTGATCACTTAAGCCAGCTCATACAGGTCTCAAGCTCTATGGTCATCCTATAACGACTTCCATACACGTTTCCTATTCAAATAGCTTAATCTCAGTGGGTATTTGGTGGTTTATTTTCTTATTTTATAGGATTTGTGTAAACCTCTTGCGAGTTGAATAAATGCTGGGAATTCTGTCGCTTGATAATTTTCGTTGGATATTAGGATTTTAAAAAAAAAGCCAATAAAACATTGAGGTCGTTGGTTGAAATATTTTTAATTGCTAGAGAAGATTTTTAATTCATACAATCCATTTGTAAGGTTCTCTGCTGATATTGGATGAGTCTCTTTCATTCAAAGTTAGCATCCAAATTAGGCTGGTTGTGAACTTCACGTAAAAAGGAATAAAACCAAGAAAAACATCCACATACACTCTAGTTCATTTTTTCTTTTTTTTTACGCTTCAACAGGTCAGGCGGCTCAATTACAGAAGCGAAATACATCATAAAACAGCTAGGCTAAGGAAAATCACATACATTAAATTGTGACCTCACCGGGAATCGAACCCGGAATCCTCGGTGTGGGAAGCCAGTGGCATACCACTGCGCTAATCAACTGCCGTCAAATATAGGTATCCTTATATATAATTTAAACAATTTATACGTAAAATTAATTGTGCTACAGATTTATTTGAGAACAGATTTTTTTGAAATGCAATCATGTTACTTGCAAAATAAAAGTAAACTTTTAAATGTTTTATTATATTGTAATATCAAATAAAGTGAAAAAATTGAAAAGCATACCGTATTCATAATATTTCCTAATGCCAGTTTTAAAATTTTCAGAGAAAACGTGTTTTCACTTTTTAATCTTTTTTTACACTGTCACTTTATTTTTTTAATTTCCTTTTCCTTTACACACTATAATTAAATTGTGTAATCAGTACTAAATACCCTAGATAGAATATGTGATTGGTTAATTTTTTGATTATATTAGATAAGCTGTACGCTTTTCAAATAAAAAATGATGAGATAAATAATATTAATTACCATATTAATAAGCAATGGGAAAATGTTCGGAAAAAAAATAAGGAGATAAATGATTAACTATTTAAAGTCTTTTATTTAGTACTTTAAAAAAGGTAGAAGAAAGTATAAGATTTCGAAAAGCGCTTAAAACAGAAAAGTATTTTCTTAACTTCAATCGAAGTCTTTGTTATTTTTACGGATTCTGTAAAAGCCGTAAAAGGGCCTGCTTAAGTTTGTGGATACGACTGAAAAGTCTGTTAACATATTTGATTTTAACTTATTTATTCGGTCTTATTCACTAAGAAATCATTCCTTAAGGCGTTCTGACTCTCAACAAAAAGGCATTCATTTTTATACGGATGGAAAAAGTCTGTCAATTTTTATTCATGAATAATTCTAATAAATTTAGATAAATAAAATAGATCGTTTTAAGAAGAATTTCACCTATTTGTGTTTTCTCTTGACCTATTCATTCAAATGAAGCATTTAAATATGACATTACATTACACTGGTTTATTTACGTTGAATATTTACAGCGTATTTTCTCTAAAAATAGGTACTCGTTAGTTGATAGTACAATATAAATACAGAGTATGTTTTTTGGAAGGTTCCTAAGTAAAATGTGTCATGAAACTATGTTTAAAAAACGCGTTAAAAAGTCCGCAGTATTTTACAGAATAATACACCACGACTAAAATAAAATAAATGTATAAAATTCATGGTGTTTTTATTTTACATAAAACGAAAAAACGGCATCTGAAGATAAAATAAAATTCAGCTGAAGTTTGAAGAGATCAAAAAAATACAATAATCTGTACTCGCGGTGGAGCAGGCCGAATCAGAAAAACTTTCTAGGCAGAGATGGTGTTAAAGACATACAATGTATTTTTTTACTGAAAAATTTATAAGTGCACGTCGGAATGTTAATTGTCGTGAAATGACCAAACGACTTGAGCGACGATGTTGCATTAAATTTTGCCAAAAGCTTGGCGATACCCAAGTGGCATTTGCAAGATCCAACAGGCTTTCGGTGATGATGCTACGGGCATCTCACGGATAAGGGAGTGGTACGACCGCTTCAAATATGACTGCACATCACACACAGTGAACAGTGTACCGCGTCCCCGAAAGCCCTCAACAAGCCGAAACTATGTGATTGACACAGTGCAGACTTTTGTCATGCAGGATCGTGTCACAGTCCAAAAACGAGAAACAAGGTGGGTGTAAGCATTGGCTCGGTAATTTAATTTTTAACCGAGGATTGAAGAGGGTGTCTGCAAAATTTGTGCCGAAGCGAACATAATGGAGCGGTTTCAGTGGAATAATGCACTTTTAGCATCAGAATCAGGCTTTCTTGGCCAAACACAACGTACCCCAGGTTTGTCATGCTCCCTACTCTCCTGAAATAGCTTTGTATATTTTTGGCTATTCTTCAAGTCTGGGATCTTCAAGAAAGGGATCTGATTCGAATTAATCGGTCCACGATGGCCCAGTGTAAGTATTATTACCCTTATTATTACCCTGGTAATACTTTGAAGGAATTAGAGTAAGTATAGCGCGTGTGAATAATCATGTGCTTTTTTTCCCGACGAAAGGATCCATATTTTTTGAACACAGATCACAGATTTAATAATATTTAATTAAGCGAAATAAGATTTTAAAAAACGTAGCTACGATGTGACTAAACTCGTAATAACAAAGAAAAAATATAATAACATTAGTGATTTCCGGGTTATAAATTGTACATGCATGTTTGTACACGAGGGAACAAACTTGTAAAACTAGTTACATTAATAATTTGTTGGTCGCATACGCTGTCAGTTTCGTTAATGCAATGAACAAAGTTGCGAAGTGCAAGTGTTGTGATGGTCGACATAGAGATAGATTTAATAAATTTAGAAAATCTTAAAATAATAATATTCAAAAAAGTCAAGTATGGACATCAAAAATATATTTCTTCTGTTTGGAATCGTTTAAAAGTAAAAGCCTGATATATTTCTTCTTAAGATTCTATGTATTACAAGAGGCTAACAAAATATTGAATATTCAGCTATACAAGTAATATTTCTTAGATATAATTCTGTGTTAAATTAATATCGTTTGCCAATCCTAATAGACTCGACCTTGTGAGTAGGTGCGAACGAGCCTTTATTATTTATGAATCAGAACAGTAAGTCTCGCGTGTAGCGGGTGCTTAACTATTATTTTAACGAAACGGACCAATCACAGGCGCGCTTTGCCTTCGACGGGTTGAGCCGGAGGCGACCGTCCTGATGGCTGAATCCGGCCAATGGCGAGCGCCGGCGGTGAGGTCATCGCGCATAGGATGAGTCACTGCACTAGCGTGGATTTCAGAGGTATGGTGAAATCGTTACTATAAAAGGAGCGAACACGATATACTCAGCCCCTTCAGTTCGAGACCAGACTTGCGAGCGGGAGCGCTGCCCAACAGACTACCGACGGAGCCCTGAGTTCCAGAACAGCATTTGCGGACGGAGTTGCTGCCCGGACTTATGGAGGAATCTACCATTCATCAGTACCAGAGAGGATCATACCGCCACTGTGTAACAGCTAAGGAACACATTTATATTATCTATCGATTAATTATTTTCACTATTGAAATGTATTTATTTTGGGAAGATTTAAAATCGGAGCAATAATGTATAATTAATATCACGATTTCTTGTGTGATCTTGGCTCAATTCGTACGGGAATATCTCCCAAACGAATATATTTTGATGCATGGGGATTTTCATACCATTTGTATTAACAATTGATTTTACGGAGCTCTATAAGCAGTGCTTAATAGATTCATAATAATTGTCGACGCGTTATGTATTGCATAACCAGATATCAATCCAAATCGTACGAGAAATTCTTCCGAACGAATATATTTTAAAGTATGGGGATTTTCAAACTATTTTTACTAATAATTGAATACACGTAATTCTATAAGAAATGCTTAGTAGCCTTATAATAATTGTGTTGCGTAAGTATTGCGCAATCCGGTCTTCAGCCAAGTCTTTATGATTTGAGTACCTCGGTACATCTGGCTTAACAAGTAGCTTCAGAACGACGAGTAAAGGACAGAATGGGGAGATCTAACTGAAATTGGAGTTTTCTGGTTTACGAACGTTGAGCTAGGTGAGGTTGTGGATGACGCTCGTGTCATAAGCCTGGAATTCGCGCAAGCCCCTGTGAGGTACTCTTAAAAGCGGGACCTCCCTTGTTGATCGGAGTGGCCACTAGACTCGACCTTCGCGCCTCATCTTGCTCAAAAACAGCGTAAACCAACGTCGTGAATTCTCTGACTTTGGAAGGATTTTCATGCCTGAATGCTATGAAATCTCAATAGAAAACGTTAACTTCTATTTCATCCTCTGTAAAAGGACAGAGCCAGATGCAGTACAAAAATCATTCACTCATATAGAGTAGCTGGGATATTATAAATATGTTACTAACACCCTAACATTTGACCAAAGTAAATGTTGCGAGATGCAGAATCGTGGGACGCCATTCTGAAAAGGCATAATGAGATTGCACAATAATTTGTAACATCGCTGACTATGCCCGCAAAGGAGGCTAATGTCGTCATCAATTCGTACCAAAAGAGTACATGATTCTTCAAACACCGGCCTAAAAGAAAGGCGCCTCAAGACAACACACATCATCAGAAACACGTACCAAAAGAGTACGGCCTTCTCAATTATAAGCCTAAAGGAAGGGCGTCACGGGATCACATCTCGTAAAGAAGAGATAGAGTCTCGGGATGCAGTAAGTTCCGGAGGAACAAGGGGGGTCGTTTAGTCACTTAGGAAGTCGGCCACCGGGTTTAGGCGGGCGCGGAGCCTCAACCCCTCTCAGCAGAGATGCTGAGGGTTTAAAAAACCAAAATTTAGCATTCAAAGAAACTATTATTTCATATAAACTCACGGGCTGTTGTAGAATCCTTTCGAACAAACCATCCCCGAGACCTTATCTATTTATTCATAAAGAAGTTTCACTTAAAAAATGTGGTATTTCGTAGATAGCAAATATATGTATTATTTTCCCATGGAATTAATATGAACAGGTTCATGCACGTCTAGAACGAAACCATTCAAGGTAAGAATTTGCTAATACAAAGTGTTTATAATTATTAATTTCAGTGTTATTTAATATGTGTGAATTTTTCCCTTTGCGCCGTTCGAACGATTTACTGGTTTGTCTCAAATCGAAATGTTTTATTTCTAATACACGAATTCTTCTGGTGAACGTATTTTATTGTAACATAAATGTATAGATTATTAGGTTCGTTAGATGTTTTTATTACGTAATATTATGCAATTGTTTCCACACTGCTCCTATAAAAGAATTTGAAGTTATTACGATACACAACGGGGTCCTTCATCCATTAGACGAATCATGTGCCAATTCAACGACGTATTACGAATAGTATATATTGTATTTATCGAGATTTAGTCGCATTTATTATTTCTAGTGAGGTTTTTAGTATTGGTTCCAGGCGCCATTATGAGGCGGAAATAGTTCATATTCATAGCCCGACTGCAATAGGTATTTTTGTCGCGTAAGAGGTAGCACTTTTAGAAATATAACTATGTTTTATGTTTCGTCCCTGACGGACAGGATGGTATAGCTGTGGCTATTTAGGTAATATACTTAGTAAATGCAAAGGGCATTAGGTATTATCGATTTCGTCTGCGAACCCAAGATGTTAGAAATATTTTAGTTAATATTTTTAGTTAATATTGCATTCAAAAGCGCAATTTTCACACAATAATTATTTCCAGTTAATAATATATATTTTAGTTAAATGTATAGTTAGCACAGGCAGAGTATTAATATTGTATAGAATACATTATTTTTAATATTTCATAGAAGAATATAATTTTATTCCGCGATCCTTTTATAGTTACAGCGTATCTGTCGACCTCAGCCGTTGCCACCCGCGCCATACAACTATTTTCGCTAACATCATACGGCAAATGACTTTATTCATTGCAATGAAATTATATTATTTAATATTATTTTCCACGACGTATTTTTGACGGGTCACCCCATAGGATTCATCACATTGTTAGCCGCGGCCAGGAGTGGGCAAATTAATTGAATATAATAGCTAAAATTAAATATCAACTCGCGACGAGAAAGCAACGGCCTTTTAAATAAATTATTAATACAAAATTCATAGTTAATACGTTAGGAAGACCCCACTATCTACCTGGATCATCACAGTGCTTACCGTGACCAGGAGAACGATTTATATTGAAATACAATAAAATGCTTTATAATATTAATTTAACATCATTTCGACATTAAATACAGTCTGCTCGATTTGATTAGGATGCCCACTATCTACCTGGGTCATCACAGTGGTGCCGGTGACCAGACAGGAGCGTATTCGTTGGACTCATTTGCATAGTAATAAAATCATTTTGGTTTAGTTAATATTATAAATGAAAGAAAATATTTGATTATAAAAGCGGTTTTATTTAAACAATCGCGGACCACGGTCCGTGACATCAAAGAAAAAAGATTGAGCATTTATGTGAACCACGTACTGAGATTTGTAGACAAACGTGATACTAGGTATTAGAAATTTCTTTAGGTTGTTTGTCATATAGACAGTTGGCATTTTTATTATTTAATATTTTGTGAACGAAAATTATTGTAGTAATTTTGGTCCTTGTGATATATTAGTTCGATTTTGGAATACCTGTTTCTTTGTAAAAGTATTGCTCCATTTTATAGAATATGTGATTTATTTCATATCTCATTCATTTTATGTGGTTTGAATTCAAATGATTCACATTTGAAAAATATTTTAATAATTGTTTGAATGCGATCTCACAAGTACGCCACCGTCACAATCTAAAAAAGACCATCGGGATTTGCGGATCGCAGTATAACAAATATGTAGTTAGGATTCAAACGATTCACGTTTGAAAGGTTTTAATTATTGCATTTGTTTTCTCGCAAGTATACCACTGTCACGGCCTGGGCCATCGGGATTTGCGATCGCAGTGTAACAAATATGTAGTTGAGATTCAAACGATTCACATTTGAATGGTTTTAATTAGTGCGTTTGTGTTTGTGTTTCGCAAATATACCACCGAACACGGCCAAAGCCGCCGGGTTTGCGAGCGCTGCGTGTTAGAGAGACCGGCGACGGTTTCCCTATAAAACGCGAGCGGACACGTTTCGGCCCAAGCGTGGAAGATGCGGCAGAGACCCAAGACGTTTGAGCATTTAGCGTTTGATAAGTTTGACTATCGCGGTCGGGCGTATATGAACAGACTGTTTGCTTCGCGGATATGGACAGGTCGCCCCCGAAGAAATGCAAAGAAATATAGACTTGGAATGCGGGCAGATCACCGCGACAGATTTCAGCGCGCGCCACGGAGGGTTTATGATAGCTTAAAATTCGGTTTTAATTTAATCTCTTATATTAATATAAACTAATAATTAACCCACGCTAGATAAAATCTGTTCAGTGGCAAATATTTTCGCTTACGAGTTATGCAATAGTAATTAATAATAATAGCAGAAAATATAAAAGTAAAAATAAATATAAAAACCGGATAACAATTTAGTAGAAAATATAAACACGAGAATATATGAATCTAAAAGAAAAGAAGATATAAAAACGAAAACTTTTAGTATACGGGTACACAGGAATTAATTATCAACGGATTTTGCCATGTGAACATTTGATATATATTTTATTTTATAAAAAAAATTATAAATCCGATGTTTTATAATATTTACTTTTCTCTTTCGGTTATGTACTTTTATGATACAAATGCGAAAAATATTTTAATAATTATCCGTCTGGTTTCATAATTAAAAATTAATATAAATTAATTTTAATTAAATTAAGGTTAATGTAAATTAAATAAATCCACACTTGTTATATATTTGTCTTATGGATATTAAAAAGGGTTTCTATATTTGAAAAAAAAAAGATCTTTAAATTCAGCTAAATTTTTACAGATAATAATTACACAAAAAATTAATTGATTATAGTATTCTTACAAATCTACTTATATTATTTGATAACTTTCACGTGCATGTTTCGGAGATACCTTTTTATCGTCAAGGTGTTATATTGCAAATTGTCCTTAAAAATAAAATGTCAATCTACAATGTAGCTGAATTAATTGAAAAAAAAAAAATTTCCTTCATTGATTTATTATGGTCCTTAATTATTTTAATTATCTAAATGTGTTCTTAA
>JADDOH010011776.1:0-12712 GCA_016648135.1 Agrypnia vestita
GTGTGTGAGTAAACCATATGTATGCGTGCGTGTATACATTAATGGGCATGTTCTTTGATTATTAGTGGTTGGCAATAACACCCTTTTACTGAGTGACACACAGTAAATTATTATAAAACTAACCCATAAAAACCAGGTTTATATTATACTCCCTTTCTCATTTAATCAGGTTTCGTGCCTACTGTACGCGTCGGGGTCATTACTCATTTTTAATGATTCCAATTTGAAAAAAATATTAAAATTACGAAAAATCCAAAATTATACTATAATTATTAAATTTTTTGAACGAAAATTTGTTAGATCATTTTCGAGTCTGTCTGCAAACTTTTAACTCGATTGGATCACGGGAAAAGGGTAAAAAATCGATCCAAAGTTTTTCCGGCAGACAACAAGCCGCAGACGCTACGAGTTAAAAGAAAGGGAGTAAAATAAATGTAGGTTTCATATTCCAGAAAAATTTCCTTGAGTAGGTACTGACAGGTTTTTTGTATTCATCTCAGAAACACCTCAGTGGGATATTGCTGCCTTTGCTTTTATACCCCTCACATACTTTTATATGTATCATTACAGCTATGCGCATATCTCTGATATTTTTAATTCCAGTTTAGCACAATATAAAAATTCGCTACTAAAAGCCCTGCCGTCCTGAATCCACAATGCAATCACAACCAAATTATTAAATACCTATTTGTTTAACTTTGTATATACTTCATATCTCCATTTTATAAATTATGTTTTATCTTATATATATACTTCACACCCCCTTTTTCTAAATTACTGTTATAACTTGCTTCTTCTTCTTCGTGTGCCTGTCGGGTTCCCCCCGACGTTGGCGATCATGTGGGAGAAAGTTTCCCTGTCCTGTGCGGAACAGCTCTTCCACGCTTCTTATCCCGGTCCACTCTCGGATGTTTCGAAGCCAGGAATGCCGCCTCCTTCCGACCCCTCTGCGACCCTCAATCTTCCCCTTCATGACGAGCTGAAGGATGGAGTATTTTTCGCCTCTCATTATATGGCCAAAATATGAAATTTTACGAAGCTTTACTATATTAAGTAACTGTCTGTTTGTATTCGCTCTACATAAAACTTCAACATTACTAGTCATGTCAGTCCAAGACATCCTTAACATTTTACGATGTATCCACATTAAATTTCGAACGCCTCTAGGTTATTTAGAGTAGTCACCTTCAGCGTCCATGCTTCAACACCGTAAAGTAGAACTGACCATACATAGCATTTGATCAATCTCTGTCTGAGCTTCAAGTTTAAGTCGTCATTACAGAGTAGACTTTTCATCTTATTAAAAGATGCACGGGCTGTCTCTATTCTGCATTTGATCTCCGTATCAGGGTCCAGATTGTCAGTAATAATACTGCCCAAATACTTAAACTGGTTTACTCTCTCAATGTTGACACCCTTTAATTGAAGGCACACGTTTGGATGACTAACTGATAACTTTAAACAACTATTTATACTATTATATATTGTTAATTCCGTAATTTTTTGCTGTTCTACTCATTAGATTTCTTGTATATATTATTATGTTAAAGGTACTTCTGTGCCGTATACAGAAATAAATAAATAAATATAAAGAAAAATCTTCAATCTACGTTTGCACTGTAAGAATAAATGAAACAATTGAATTGAACGAATAAACGGGACAGCTCCCGCGCTGCGCGCATGCTCCGCCACTGCGACAAACCCTCACATTCCAAGCGGCGGCCGCGGGCGCTGCGCAAGGGGGCGCCGCTCGGAATGTGAGGACGGCGCCCCCACCCCCAGAAGCCTCTGAATGAGGTCGCCATGGCGACGGAACACATCCCACTTGTTTGTTTTGAATTTGCGTACCGCTTCTTATTCGAATACTCTTTGAATTGGTTAAATTAGATTTTAATTAACGCGCCGGATTCGCGTCACACACGATAATGAAGCCCGTCAAAAATGCCGGTGAGATCTTAGCAAAATTGAATTAATTTTCGATTCCAACAGCTCGTTAATGACCTTAGTAAGACACTAGCTGTGCCCGCGCGGCTTCGCACGCGTAGATTTTTAGCACACTGCTTGGATCGTCATAGAACTTTCGCGAACCTTCTAGAACATTCTGCTTCCAGAACTTTCAATCGAATGTACAGGAACCTTCTAGACACACCGACACATTCCACCACTCAGTTTAGAACCTTATAGAATTTTCGGGAATTTTATAGAACCTTCTCCTTCCAGAACTTTCTAGAGCAGGTTTTTCCGGAACCTTGTAAACTCACCGACACAGGCGCGCCTATTTTGAAACAATCTGAAGCATTTGCGGCCTTCCCATATCAAAACAATGAGCTAAAAGCACATTTTCGTCACTCACTCCCACCCACGCACAGCCACCCCCACCAAACTCGCATATTTTCGATGTGACACCAAGGGCTATCCACCACCATAACCACCGGTGGGTAATTGTAGCTGGTTGTGAAGAAAACTTGGCGGATAGGTAAACACGGGTTTCTTTATATATATATATTGATTTCTCATATGAAATTGAGTGAATCATTTGAATAAATTGAGAAAAATGATAATAAAATTGACATAAAAATTAAAAAATCAACACACGTCAACGACCGTATTCTTTGTATAATAATTAAAGTTTTTCCCAAGTAATTTGTAAATAATTTGTAAATAAACTCACAAATAAGATTTATCAGTTGATAATGCCTTAATCAGCCGAAAAGATCGTCCTGTCTGCTTTTAATAAGAATTGAACTCGTGGAAAAAAGCTTTATAATGGAGTTCTTTACAATTAACTAGCTGTGCACGCAGCTTCGCACGCGTAACTTTTAGTCATATTTTATCAATTGGTGTATTAACCTTAATACATAGATATATATCATCGCAGAATTTTTATAGAACTTTTTGAGTTCTACAACTTCTCCGTAGGAAGAATTTAAATATGTCTTACATTTAAGGCAGCGTTCGTAAAAAACGCATCGCTCGACTATTTTTTCGTCGAATTTATATAACTATAATAATTTGATAATGTGTCGATTTTATTACGCTGGAATTGGTGAAAGATGTATTGTGTAAAGCTTAGGGAAACTGTAAAATTAAGCCAGCTCATAAAGATCGTAAGGCCTAGGTCTTCCTATAAAAAGACTTCCATATAATTTTCTCATGCAGATAGCTTCGTTTTTGTGAGCTTTAATGCTTCTATAATTTTTCAGAATAAATAATTATCCCTCTTTGGACAGAATCCAGTAATTGAGTTCTAAGAACATACATATAAAAAAATATAAAAATGTTGTGAAACTCACGAAGAGATTACGTAGTTATTGTCTATAGTTAATAGAAGTTACAACGTAAATGATCTACATAAATCATCTCTACAATTGTCAGTTATTGCCATATTCATCAATAATATTAGGTCTTTACATATGAAATTGAGGTTTAGTATGGGAGGAACATAAAGCCGATTTTTTGTATTATAATATATTTATTTAATCAAAGTATGTACCATTGCTATCTATGCACTTTTGCCATCTCATAGGTAGTTCATCGATCCCTTTACTAAAAAAACCATTCGGACGGGAATCAAAAAAATCTTTGAAGGCGGTTTGGACTGCCCCATCGGAGTTGATTTTTTTCCTTTGCAAGAAGTTATCCAAATTTCGAAAAAAATGGTAATCTGTTGGGGAAAGGTCCGGAGAGTACGGTGGATGTCTTAGACATTCCAATTGAAGCTCCTCTAATTTGGTAGCCGTCTATTGTGCAGTGTGTGGTCTAGCGTTATCATGAAGCAGCAGTGGCCTAGAGCGATTAACCAGCCTCGGTTGTTTAGCAGCTAGCTTTTCCATCATGGTTTGCAGTTGCTGACAATAGACATCTGCCGTAATCGTCTGGCCAGATTTAAGAAAGCTGTAGTGAAAGACACCAGCACTAGTCCACCAAACGCTCACAAGTATCTTTTTTGGAGTCAATTTTCGCTTGGGGCATGGTTTGGCTGGTTCGGCAGGGTTCAGCCATTGCGATGAGCACTTCCGATTATCGTACAGGATCCACTTTTCATCACAGGTAATGATTCGATTTAAAATCCCTTCATTATTGTGCCGGTTGAGTAATGCAACGCAGCAGTCAACGCGCGTTTGTTGATTTGCTTCACTCAATTCGTGAGGTACCCACATTTCAAGCTTTTTCACCTTACCAATTTGCTTCAAGTGAATTAAAACAGTTTTATCACTAACACCGCAGCCTGCAGCTAACTCGGATGTGGTTTGCGATGGATCCGCTTCCACAATAGCCTTCAATTCTTAATTATCAACTTTGGTCTCCGGCCGTCCACGGGGCTTGTTCTGCAGGTCGAAATTTCCAGAACGAAAACGTTGGAACCAAAAACGCACTGTGTTTTCTTTTGCGGCACCGTTGCCATACACATCATTAATCCTTCGAGCCGTTTCTGCAGCACTGGTGCCACGGCGGAACTCGTACTCGTAAATAACGCGATATTTCAAGTTTTTCATTTTGTAAACTGAGTGACGCAAAGAAAAAAACAATTGAGAAAAAAACAAATGAATAATAATTTTCAAAACACAAATACATGAGTAAATAACTGTATAAATTTGGATTTGGAATTCCTAACCAAAGAGAAGATATTTGAGATCAAATTTGCCAGTACGGCAAAACGCCAATTTCATATGTATGGACCTAATATCATATGTAAAATCGAGCGCAGCGAAATTTCACTCTGGCACGCGGCTTTCAACCAGGCTCCATGCTGTTTTTGTTCTACGGCTGCCGACGAAGATGACATTTTTTAAATCATCATGTACTCATCTACCTGACGTATGAACATTTCGTCGATCGCAATGTCTTAGGGGTCGTTGAAATGGTTACAGCTCAATTAACAAGTATTGTTAATATACGCGAGTAATATTATTTTTCTTCTTCTTCAGTATTTATCTTTCTAATGCTGGATATAAGCCTCTTCCACACCCTTCGACGAAAATTCGGGTTCATTTCATTAGAAAGGGGTTTGACATTAAAACACCTGGCCTGCCAGACGGGTTGGTGAGTTTTCAAATCATCCACCCTTAACATAGTTAACAGACGCTATTTGTAGCAACCTTTATGGGTCAGACGCTACTACCCGTTGATGTGCGAGAAGTATTTTATTTCCCTCCTACCCTCCATATCTGGTGAGCTTTCCCCTATTCGCCACCTGGGGACACATCTCCTAGAGGTAACAACCCCCGATAATATGCATCAAATACTGGTATTACTATGTATTATTGCAAAAATTGCGTTCTACAAGATTTTAGCTACAAAATGAAATATTGCTGCAATAAGTAATCGATGTCATAAATAACACTGACGCAATCGGCTTTGAATCAAATCGCGATGGCGCTTAAGTCGAACATTTTTACCGAAACCACCCTCACCCCTTACACAACCTTTGAAATTTTGCTTTTTTGTGACATCGAGAACCTGTACACACCACACCCCCTATCCAGTCTCGGGGGAAGACGTATTTTAACGTCAGAAGACAAAACACAAAAATACAGTTTTCTCAAAAACACATGTCGAGGACTTAACCCCATTATCCAATTAGCGATTCAACTCGTTTGATGTTCCATGGTAAAAATTTTACGAAAATATTACCCAGTATTTGCGGCTACGTGGGTGTTATATATGTGTTATAATGCCGCGCGAAAAATCCGACGGAGGCTCGATTTTATTCACGTTTTCCTTAGGTTTCTTTCCTAAATTATGATGGCATGAGAATGTAATAAAAAAAATTCTGTGTGGGTTTCGCGACACTCGCGAGATAACTAAATAAGAATATTCGGTACAACGGCAGCATTTTGAGATTGTTATAAAAATATTTCAGAATTTTTAGGGTAATTTGGTAGATTTATACATATCTCATTATTTTCAAATAAAAAGTACTGCGTACTTGATACAGTGGTGATCTCAACCTTCATTTTTACTACGAGATTTGTTTTCGATTATAACGATGATTGGAAATTTTCGTATCTCGATGAACAATCACCGATGTACTAGAAAATTAACCTTTAGTAGTAAAATATCAGTCACCAATCACCGTTAATATCGGATTACAAATAACGATCGGAAAAACACGATTTTATCAAAAGGATATTCACATGGCTTGGACACGATAGTCAAGAAAATCAGCCAAAGAAATGCGATATATTCTAAAAGATACTGCACTAGTGCTGGAGAAATTATAAATTAAATACATACTTATTTATTAAGATAAATTAAAGAAGTCTCACTGAGATGAAGCTATTTTGTTCAGAGCTTATGACTTCAATAAGCTGGCTTAAGTGATTACTTTACGCAATGTAACTTTCACTAAATAAAAAAACAAATTTAGTTATTTATTTATAATATACCGACCGAATTGGGCTTTTACATAATGCTAAACACAAAATAGCATAACTACCTAAATGTGTGGGAATATAATTGCAAAAATATGAAAAAATTTCAACAAAGTAAATAAATACAACAAATAATAGATATGTGAATTATATTGTTTTTGATATACATGTATTGTAGGAAACTGTCTGTAAGTAGTGAATGTCCGATCACTGCAGCCACGGTCGGTGTTTTCGTAAAACATATTTTATTGCTAAAAATATAATTTATAAAAAAATAAAAAGCATGTGATCCTTGGCTCATGAACGCAAATTCTTGTACAATAATTTTGGATCTTGCGGCCCTTATATAGAGCCTGAACTCGTGAGAAATATAGGTAAATTGACAAGATTAGGGATGGGAAGTAGACGGGTGAATTGGATGATTTTATATGGATTGTTTAACTCCTGTGTGTCGGTGATGTAACGTAGGTCTACATGTCATAGAAAATATGGAATATCTACCTTATTTACGAAAAATAAACGTCACATTTTTAGTAATCATTGAATAGACATTTTTACGCCAAAATGACTAAATTTAACTGCTACGAATGTACGTATTTTTTAATTAAAAATATTTATTAATTACTCTCGTATTTTCGGCCAGTGTATAAAAGAAAGCAAAATATAGCACATCGCAGTTAAATCGAGCCAGAAAAAGCACGAAAATACCAAACATTTCATGTAGGACAGAGATGGCGGTTGTTTGGGTTTCGGTGAAAGCGAAAAAAGAGTACGATAGAGTCGCGTAACACGTGTTAGACAAAAACGGACTGCGGGCGACTGACGCGACCTGGAGACCGCGTCGTCGAATTCAGTTTGTAATGATACATCGGCGTGAGCGCACGCAAATTCGATACGCCATGATTTTATGATAATTTACTAAAATAATGCAAATATGTATGTTCACCTTACATAATTATTAAGGGACCTTTAAAAAGTCTTATCCATATCATTTATATGTATATTTTATCACACATTAAAAACTATGCCGTTTTTTAATCAGGTAACGCTGTGTTACACCACCGTTCCCGAAGGTATTTTTTTAGCACAGTCTTTTAACAGTTAAAGAAAAATGGAAGGGAGAAAAGGAAGCTTGACTTACCTGTCGCAGTATCTTCTTCTTCCTTCCACTACTCAGAACTACAGGTTGACGTGAATCTCCAACACTAAAATATTTTCACACCCGGAGTCGACGATTTTCGATAACACCCGACGGTGACGATATCTATCGGCGATAAAAAGGTAGGGATGACAAGGTGAGGGGGGTCGTGATATAAATGCCTATTCATGACCACGAAACATGCGTCCGCGCAGCAAATTAATGAATAGTCATATAGTATATACTAGCTGTAACCTGTCAAAAATGACTACTGTTGCATGTCGGTTCCTAAAAAAAAGGTAAAACAAAGAAAAGGAAAAAGAAAGAAAAAGGAATGTTATCAACAATAAAGATAAATATGTTCTCATATATACAACCACTGCTTTTGTGTTTTTCATGATCAACGTCAAGCATCGCAGTTTGAGTTAATGATTTCTTACATTTGAAATTTTTTTTTAATGATTATTGAAAAATGTCATTTCTGACAGTTTTGAATTTTTATCTGTATCAATGTCATATGTAATGGATCTTCATTATTATTGTAATGGAATCTTGGCTGTGAGAGGCAAATGAAACACCGGAAATTTATTATGCATTTATTAAATCACTGGACACGAATTTAATCGGACTGACGATCTTTAACCTATATTAATTAGACTTCAGCGAATCTAGAAATTCTGATTTGTATCGCTCTGCTGATATTATTGAACACTTCTCTCACGTTGTTAGGCAGTCATCTACGCTAAAATAGCCCGTTAAATTTACTGTCGCTTGATCACACTGAATCACCGCTTTTATCTATGTATTCGCCGAAATGTCGCCTGTCAACAACAACGCAATAACTAAGTACCCAGGGGCCCGGTCAATCTCCTTTTATAGTCAATGTCGCTCGCGATGCTTCCAGAATCCAGTGGGCCCTCCCAGATCCTTCTAACAATTTTCAATTCGCTGTAAACGGTGAAGGGTACTGTAAAATTCTAGATTTTATGTAATTCCTCCCGCTTCTACCTTTTGTGACATATATATATATACTTACCAGTAAGAAAAATAATCTATTTGTCTATATAAGACGTACGATTCTCGTTTGTCTGATAAAAATGCGACTATGGTGTTTTTTATTATTGTCATTTAAGACAATGTTCCCCCCTTAGATGGGAGCCCACACAGCTGAAACTATATAAAGATTGACGAGCAGAAATAAATGTTTATGTTCCAATTACTTGAATTTTATTTTAAGAGTAGCGGTATAATACGTTATTAGCTATCTTAAACATTTAACGCAAATACCGCAAATATAAATATTATTATCGCAATAACTTTTATGTCAAATACCTCGGTTTGAGTTGACTAAGGTAGGCACACAGGTCTTTTAAGGTACAGATACCCATGCTTATTAGTGGCATGCTCATAAATAAGCATGCTCAAATCTAACAATCAAACTCACGTGCTTATTAGTGGCATGCTCTTATCATAGAATAGAGACGCACTTGTTCAAAATAGAAAATTTGCAAACTGAAATAGAAGTGAACCAATAAATCAAAAAAGTTCCCGAGTTTCCATCCGCACATTTTTGATTTTAGTTTTTATAATTGTTTATCGTTGATTTCAATCATTCATGCCTATTAATAAAGTTTCATAAACATTATTTCTCACTATATTATTTTTACACAACGGTGACCGAGTATTCCACAGACATTCGTGATTCCTATAATAAGTCACGAAAAGTAGTGTTTTATCATCTCCCCAACGCGCCATATTTGTTTCATCTGTCGCGGACTGAGAAGATCGCATTGATAATACTAGCCGCGAAGCCCGCGAATGTCATAAACATGCTCATAATAAGAAAGCCTGTTCACTCATGCTCCAAAGATACCACTTCTCTATAGTGAATGACATTGGCATGCTCATTACTAGCAATGTGCATACTCACGTGCCACTAAATAAGCATGTGTATCTGTAGCTTTATGTTGTGTTTTGATGCTGGCCACCCTGACCCAGGAGGGGGGGAGGGGGTCGGCATAAAATAGACAGAGCATAGTCGCGCTCTTTCCTTCTTCCATCTACATACGGGTATCAAGGTTACGATAGGTAATGTCGGTCTGCAACACGTATTGTGCAATAAAACAGAACTACCCCTGTATTTACTACCACCTGTTTTTTCATTGAACCAACCCCCTAATGGCCCTTATATTTCGCTCATGGCACTGTATGGATAAGGGATGAAATAATTTTAAGGGCTCATACCACCTTGACATTTTAAATTTTTTTTTTTTAACCACCATCATGAGCTTGCATATTAAAAAAATATTTTAAAAACTTGAGTAATTTGAGGAGCTATCGTAGTAAATGAATTTATAAACGAATAACTAGAGTTTTTCTTGAACATCCCTTTTGCACACTGGTGAAAAAAGGAGTTTCAAGAATGATGTTATCTAAAAAACGATTGGGCTGATTCCGTAAATGAACAGTAGTGGTTAAATGTTAAATGACAGTACTTTTACATATCGGTTCATTAGGAATAAATATTTATTTATAAAAAATAGAAAAAATTACAATAAAGAAAAAAGAGGAAAAA
Organism: Agrypnia vestita; assembly: GCA_016648135.1. Classification (NCBI taxonomy): domain Eukaryota; kingdom Metazoa; phylum Arthropoda; class Insecta; order Trichoptera; family Phryganeidae; genus Agrypnia; species Agrypnia vestita. The sequence goes on from JADDOH010011776.1 coordinate 10,088, forward strand.
AAGAAAATAATGAAAAAAATACTATTAACAAGTTACGGACGTAACACGAAGTTACGGGAACAGACGAATGGAAGGAAGAACAGACAGACAACGAAATTATTATAATTTGGGATTATTTACGATGTAGAGCATGATTGTTTAGATAAAATACCTAACAATCGTACGCTAGTCAAACCAGTGTCTGCAATCTGAAGTTATGACTAAAGTAGAAGTTTTTGACGACTCTCTACTAATGTATAAAGTTTATAAGTTTGGATGTAGGAGGTAATCTCCGAAACTAACCATCCGATTTCTAAAATTCTTTCACGTATACTTAGAATGGATATTAGGGGTAGACACAGACTACATTTTATTCTGTTAAAATAAAAGAAAATGTCGTGGTGACCTATTTTACAACTAAGGTCGACGAAAAAATGGTCGAGCGATGCCTTTTTTTGTGAACGCTGCCTTAACGGTAAGATATATTTAAATACTTTCTGTATATATGTTGTAGTACTCAAAAGTCTATAAAAAAAAGTCCGCGATGACATATTTTAAATTTACATATGACATACACAAATTACTAAAAATCTACGAATGTGAAGCCGCGGGCACAGCTAGTATTAGGTATATAAATTAAGTACATACTTATATTATTTTGTGAGTTGGTAGAAATTAGCGTGTTTCACAAACATCAAATATTTTCTTCATTCAAAGAGTTTAAATATTAGATTTAAAGCCAATTTTATTACCACAATCATGGAAATATTGACATTCGAAAGATGTCTTGACGTTTCTCTATTTTGAGTGTTGGGATAAAAATCACCAAATAAAAATGTGGATAAATTTTGATAAATTATAGAAATCTCACGAAGACGTGAATGGAAGTCTTTTTATAGGATGGCTCAGTGCTTACGAGTAAGAGTTACATATACAGAGGAATCAAAACCAAAATCTATGTAAACTATTTCATGAAAAGGACTACAGATGTCACTAGCGTAATCCTTTCAAATTTATGAAAGGTTTCAGATTCGGAAAATTTAAACAATTTTCAAAAATTTGATAACGTGTGGATGTCCTTATGACAGATTGGTGAATGTCGCACTGTGAATAGTGACCACTTAAGCCAGCTCAAGTTGTAAGCCCGGGGCCACCGTATAAGAGACTTCAGAGACTTCCATACACATTCTGCGAGACCTCTATAATTTATCTAAATGAATATTATATGTTCTCAGAACATACATACAAAAAATTGTTAACAGTGTTGGTATTTTCAAAAAACAGCCGACAAAACAACTTGAGAAAGCTGAAATGGATTTCGGATATGACTCTGTACGGATACTTACTGTAATTTCATAATAATGTCTACAAATAAAAATATATACCTTTATAAATAAATTAATTAATTAAGGAAAATAAAAAATAATCTTAAACAAAACTTTAACCCTTTTTACATTAAACAATTATTCTACACATATTTACACTTGGACTTATGACTCACTCAACTTTCACTAACATTGCACTTGATACTTTGTAGATACATAATTACTACCTTATGAAAATAAATATTACTGACGAATTCAAAAAAATATTATAATTGTGTTCTATAACGCCACTCTGGGACAGGCGTAGCCTAGTTGAGTGGCATAATACACAAATTTAACATAAAAAAAAGTGTAATTTATCTTATATTTTATTGTTAAATTAGTATTAAGTACCTTTATTTGTAAACAAGGATTTTTTGAAATAAATAAAAAAAATATATATATGAGCAGAAGCGGTGGTGAGCGACTTGTGTGTCTGCAAGTTATAATTGTATAACATCAAAGCTCCTGAAACTTTGGACGCGTCGCCTTGGCAACTGCTGGGCGACGCTCCCGAACGGTTGCCATAGCGATACCTGAGAGGCGAAGTACTCTCCCTGAGCTTTGCGGTCGAGATGAACCACTCTGTTACGTCACGAGTGCAAGTGCGCACGCACCCATAAGAAACGCGTGAAAAAATGTATGAGCGCAAAATCTCGTGTTCTAAATGACGTTAAAAATATTTTTTATTAATTGAATTACATATTGATTGCCCCCAGATTATAAGTCCGATCGACTTATATGCCCCATCGAGGTCATCAAGACAAAGTGCAATATTCTATTATAGTGGAAATGTCAGAACTAATGCATTAGCAAACTCTGTAATTCCCAGATTCCACTCATTAGGGAATGAACATGCAGAGGCGGCTGACATTTTTTCTGATAGTATAACTGTGTATAGGACAAAGCTGATACAATTGTTTACATCTCAACGAAATGGAAATGGACAATAAATTTTTCTGTATTATTATTTTATCTTTAACTGTTATTATTTGTACCTTTAACTTTATTTATTTATTTAAAAAAATCCTTGTTTACAAATAAAGATACTTAATACTAATTTAACAATAAAACATAAGATAAAACATAAGATAAATTACACATTTTTTTTGTTTTGTTTAATTTGTGGATTATGCCACTCTACTAGGCTACGCCTGTCCCAGAGTGGCGTTATAGAACACAATTATAATATTTTTTCGAGTTCGTCAGTAGTATTTATTTTCATAAGGTAGTTATTATGTATCTACAGAGTATCAAGTGGAATGTTAGTGAAAGTTGAGTT
>JADDOH010011777.1:0-40714 GCA_016648135.1 Agrypnia vestita
TTTCGTAATGTGGATGCGATTATTTTTAAACCTGGTACACGTCTCTGCGTTTTCAGGGGCTGCTTTTAATGTGGGCGGATTTATGCTGAAAGCAGCGCAAGCTTTCTGCAAAATTTAAAATTTACGTAATTTTGTTTTATTATTTTTTGAGATAATTAAGGAACAAAAATATATTCTTGGCTGAAAAATACGAGTATATTAATATTACAAGGATACTTTTCGCATTAAATTGAGGAACAAAAATGTATTTTTGGCGAGAGGCAATGAGAAAAAAATGACTTCTTATAATAATTAATACTTCATGATATATATATAATTATATTATGTTTTTTTATATAATTGTAAATTAGGAAACATATTGTTACGCAAATTCAGAATATTATAACATTATTAGACATAATACTACGTAATGTTTTTTAAAACTACATACTTCTTATAAATTTATTACATTAGCAATATTTATCACTCACCAGACAGTATCTCAGATTTTCTCAGCTTTATCAGGAATAATTTTCAGTCTCTTACCTGAGGATAAAAAACAGTATTAGTAAACAATGTAAGTTTAAAATAAAAATTAAGAATTAATCATTGGAAAAAATGAGGAAAATTAATTCAATAATAGTCATAGATAAATTCGTTTTATTTGTATCGAACATATTTAATATGCATAAAATAATAATAAATTTAGTCGTGCAAAAAAAAAAAAAGAAAATCAAATAAAAAAATATTGCACAAGATTTTATTATGTTAGATTAACAGATCCATTTCACGATCCACGGTGATCTTTTTATAAATAAATTAATTTCAAATTCATAAAGAAACCCAATTAATTAAAAACAGTAATCAGCAGGAAGACCTTTTTATCTTTCAAAAGTAATATTTAAATTTTCTTCATCAAAGCTAAGCTTTATACATTGTTTTAATGTACATGTTTTAAGTAATTCAAAATTGAATTCAGTAGAAGATTATGAATATGTTTATATTTTTTAGTGTTGTTATTTATTGTAAAGTATTATCTATATAGGTACCTAATATATATAATTACATATATCTAATATCTTTATAAATGTATCTAATATTACACATTGTAATTCACAACTTTAAACAGAGCCCTTAAAATAATCTTCATCCTAGATCGATAAACCAGAACTACTGACTTGTATAAAATCACCGGCATGCTCAACCTAGAAGATCTGATATATGTGGAAAAGATAAAGATGATTTATAAAATAAAGAATTAGTTACTAAAAACGAATATCATCCTTTACCAGAATAGTGACGTACGTAGACGACACACAAGAACAAGAAACTATATAAGAAGTGATGTACCGCGGACTAATAGAGAAAGACATTGATTTCTACATATACTCGTATACTGTAATCGACTTTTATAATGGAATTTCCAATAACTAAATAATGTTCCTATATTCCTACATGAAACTATTCCTACATAAACAACTGAAAAGTCTTGTGATGGGGAGGAGATAAACTGTTCAACAAATGGATATATCGATAGTTAATATGTGTACTTAATTTTATTTTATTTTTATTTTTAATGTTCCCCTATATTAGCACTCAATTGCTCTCTAGGAACTTGTTATTTAATTGCTTAATATTGTTGTTTGTTTTAATGTTCTAATTATTTTCTAAATGTACCTATTATTGTATTTTTCAATCATATTTGTTATTTACAAATTTAATAAATTTCATACATTCATTAATTAAAAAATAGTAAGATTTTTGACTTTTTAATAAACAAGAATAAACTTTGTTTTCACCATTTATTTGTTGAAAAACATGATTTTAATTTATATTACAACTTCATAATTTCTCCTACAGAAGCGAGCGTTTAGGTTTAGAAGTGGAGTATGCTGAGATTATTTAGTATTGATATACGATATTTGATAAGAAAGTCTTTGATTGCTTTTTGTAGGTATTTTTCGTCTATAAATATTTTAATATTTTTTCCTTAGATATGCATAATAATGGTGAGCAATCGAGGGGTTATTATATTGCGTTTTGGTTGTGTGCGATTTTCAGTTATATAACTATGCTTAATTGACTAGATAAATAAAATTTAACACTTTAAATTTTTCAGATATAATATGGTAATTGATAATCCATTTGTTTCCTTAATATTATTTTGATTATTAGACGTTGTAAAATGTCAATCGTGAAAAGTTATTTTATATTATTGAAAAAAATTAGTGAAAAGTTATTATTATTCATGTAAGTAGCACATGAAATTAAACTAACTAATCCATTAGTTTAATACTTCATTTGTCGATAAGAGACTCTGATGCTCTCGAAATTCGAAACGAAAGCCAATAATATCAGATACCCCTGAAAGTCTAACCCTCACGCTTTTCAACGAAGTACTTTAGCAAAAATAATTTAATTTTTAAATACGAAAACGTCACCGGATCCATTAAAATAACTACTAAAAGGGCTCTTGGCTTTTCTAAAGATTTTTTTTTGTAGATCTGACACGATAAATATAGAATAATGATCCACAATACAGTTATAAAACCAAACTAAAGTTAAAGCAAATTACAACAGAGTAGGAATGGGTAGAAAAATGGGGAGGAGGTTGGAATTAGGATTTAAGATTAGAATTGATGGAGGGAAACCATACGATTAGATAGATAGATAGTCAATTTGGTCGTACCTTCAAGTAACATATAGTTCATAAACGTTTGTTAAGTAATTATTAATTTAGTATTATTAAGGGTTGTGTTCTTGCATTCAATTATTCATTTGTCTGCATTCTAACGTCAGACACCCCCACTAAATGCACCCCGTTGCCCGTCCGACTTTCATAATATTTTCCACGTAACGAATAACGGTATTTCGTTATTCATCTTACATTTTTATAAATACGCGAAAGTACCCCGACGGGATGTGAAGGAGAAACATCACAAAGAACTCAGCCACATCTCTGCAATGAGATAATATCGGGCTGGCCCGGCATGAATTGAAAAAATTGCGAAAAGCCTGCTCGCTATTTCACGGTCTACAGGACCACCTGAAATATGCTCGCTGCATTTAACTCGTCCACAATTCTCGCCGTTAAAAAAACACCCGTCTAGTAGAATATTTTTATTTTAACTCAATAAACACGTTAAGGAATTTCAACTAATATCTATTTAAAAAGTATTCAATCAGAATGTATAGGTACAAAATTGAAACCATCTAGATATTTCAGAAAAATCATCTTAATTATCATGGGAAAGAACATGAAAATTTCCACTGAAAATATACCATTTAAAGAAAGATTACATATGTAAAAAAATATTTTGGTATCAAGACTGATACACGGTAGTGAAACCCGAAGCTATAAAAAAATTAAATATTGAATTAAGTACTGAAAAACACTAACCCATTAAAACCAATTTTTTATTATGCTCCCATTCTCATTTGTATTGTTTCCAATTTGATATTCTATCAACATATTCTTCTTACTTTAATTTCCTATGGAAAATCTATTCCATGTACCTATATCATTATCCTTAAAACTTAGAGAATATTGAAATCGTAATAATTGGTATAGGGGGACACGGCGTTGGCGAAACCGTCTGATCAGACCCTTGGCTTAAGTCAGACTAGTTGAAACAGGTTTCTCATTTGTATGGTTTCCAATTTGAAAAAACCGTCAAAATTTCGAAAAATCCAAAATTATACTATAATTAATTTTTTTAAAGAAAAAAATGTTAGTTCATTTTTATAGTTGCCACGAGTCTGCCTGCAAAGTTTCAGCTTGATTGGTTCACGGGAAAAAGGTTAAAATCGAAGTTTTTTTGGCAGACAGAGTTAAAAGAAAGAGAATAAAAAGTACTGAAAGAAGTTGAAAGTACTGAAAGTTATGGAAGTAAGTCATTAATTTATATAAATTATAAAATTATACTAATTTGTATAATTATGATTGGTCATGAAGAAGAATATGTATGATAAAGATGATTAATAATAAGTAAGATTCAAGTATTTTTCGGATAACAGAGAAATATCATTGAAAGATCTGGTCTAACCAGGTAATTTTTTTTTAAATAATTGAATGACAGAATTCTCTACTTGCCGTGCAATTTATGAGGTGAGTACCTTATCTGATCCTGTTATTAAATACATCGACATGATTTTTTCTCAGTTCGTTTAAAAGTTATATATTCATTCTGCATTATGGGATAAGGAATAATGCATTGCATATACGAGACAGGACAGGAGTAAAACGTTGGAAGAGCTTTTTCGAGCAGCTAGAGAAAGGGACATCTACTCTAAAGTGATACAACCTGACAGGAGAAGAAAAAGATATTATATGTGTGGAATTCATACCACAATACGGAAAACCACCAATCTAGGCCACACACACACAGTGGAAAAGAATGCCACATAAGCAAATAGAGGCGCGAGCAAGACACGCGCGCGACCTGCAGTTCGTTGCACTACAGCATTTCTGATGATTTCTTCACACACACACAGCCGCACTCCAGAAGACTCCTTTGTTCGTAAATTATATAAAAAGAGGCCCACGCTCTAGGCGGGCATGTCAGTCTGTCCCATACCTCCGGCGGGTGGCCGGAGGCTATGGCCCTTACAGTATCTATCATTGTCTTTGTAATCATACTCATGTATAAATATGAAATCGATTCAATCAATCGACATTTGGAAAGATAGATCGTGTGACTGACTTCAGCTGCAAACTGTTGATTTCTCAAATAAATCTTGAGAGCCAAAGAAGAAATATAGGAACAGCAGAAGATAAAATAAGAATCTATTGTTTGTACCGAAACCGTAAATTACTGAAATTCTTGTGACTGACACATTTCATAATAATCTGAAAATGGTAAAAAATCACAGATATAATAATAATAATGGTTCCAAATATTCGTGTGTCCCCTGTGGGCCGGTCTCTCCAGGATTTCTGGCGTTTTTCCACCGCATCTGAATACAGCATCCAGCCAGCCCGTGCAGCATCATTACCGTTCCACATTGTGTTGTTTGGTATTCCTCTCATTTCCCCACAGGGCCGGCGCGGGCCCGGGCGCCCGCCGACAGACCCGGCCGAGGGGAGGGTATCGCAACGCCCCTATAAAGCTTACCATAGTTATAAGGCTATATTAAAATGTTTTTGTTTACATTTATTTGTTCCATTATTATTCAGAAATACTTGGATAGAGGATGTAATTGTAAAGGTGTCGGTTGCACCTCGAAGAAGAGATTCAAATCCCCTGAAACTTTTCACTACATGTCCAGAAAACAAGTAGGTTTAGTGAACTGAAGAAAATAATTCCCGTCGTTTGTACGTCAGTCACACTTTTCATAACATGAGCCGTGTGCACACATTATTTATTAAGATAAATTATAGAAGTCACACAGAGATGAAGCTTTTTTTCTTTAAAAAAAATCAATATTCTTAATATTCTCAAAGCCTGAAGCCTGTGCTATGAAAATAGGACTAACTTGCTAGTGTCCTGGAACGGGGCTTGAACCACTAACCACCAGATTACTAGGTTAGCGCCATGACCACTGCAACAATAAGCTACTATTTATATTTATATGTGTGGAAGTCTTAATTGGATTTCCCAGGACTTATGGCCTGTATGAGCTGGCTTAAGTGATCACTTTACACAAAGCAACGTTCACCAATTCCACCGTAAGAATTTTTTTGAAAGTTGTATATTTTATGTTCTAAATCAGTATTCTTTCAAATATTTGAAGGGCTAGAGAACTGGAGACTACGAGTATGCTAGAGACATTTATAGTCCTTCCCATGATATATATAGTATACGTAAGTTTCGCAGCTGTTAATGGTTTTTAATTCTATAATTAATCTTTGTCAAATTACTGGATATGAAAAAAAAGTTTTCTTCTGAACCGACATGGCATTACGTACCTAAACTATACCTGCTCCGGTGTTCAATTTGATACCATATTATAGGTACCCAGCAATTTGTATGTAAATTTAAGAATATTATTTTTTACTGTCATTATGTTCTTAATTTTTAAATGTGTATGGAAAAAAGGTATTAGTAACTTTATGAAAACATGCAATGATTTTTTCTCCGATAAAAACATTTATCAATAATTTGTTGATATTATTTAACTTAAATGGTAATCAGCATATCGTCAGCGCTTTACAATAAATCATCAACATCATTTTTCTTACCCTATTCGCATCTGGAACCCACTACATCGACAAGGCGCGTACAATAAATCTTATTCATATAAAATTCAAGATTTCCAAAGTAGACAGTAACATACATAATATGTCAGTTATTATAAAATGTACCTTAATCATAATTTTTATAAATAAACACGTAATATCAGTTGAATATATAAAATTTTCTAATTAATTCGTTTTACTAGATGAATTCAAATAAATGAGAAAGCTTTTTACTGTAAAATAAATGTTATTATTTTATTCAAGTAAACATGTCTGATAAAGCTTTTTACTGTAAAATAAATATTATTATGAATATAATTAAACTAGTTAACTTAGTTTACACCACTAAAATTTATTTGGTAAAACCAACCGGTTTCGGAAAAGACGTTCCTTCATCATTCCGAAACCGGTTGGTTTTACCAAATAAATTTTAGTGGTGTAAACAAAGTTAACTAGTTTAATTATATTCATAATGAATAACCACAAAGTAATAGCAAAATACAATAGTATAAATATTATTATTTCATTAAAGTAAACATGTCTGATAAAGTCTTAGGCCCGGTTATTTCAAGTTGGATCAAAGTAAGCGTTCGTTTAAAGCATAGATTTTTGCGTTCTCCACTAATCAGACGATCCGTTTTCGTAAATGTCTATGCTTTAAACGATCGCTTACTTTAATCCAACTTGAAACAACCGGCCCTTCGAGAGAAATCAATCTTTCAAAAAAAATGAGAATCGCGGGATTTTAACATATGATCTCTGTATTGTAGACCAGTCAATCGGTGAATTGTTTTATTTTTTTTAATCTCGTCGGGTTTATTCTATTCATTTCACTCCCAAGCTCCATTTTTTCAATTATTTTTTCCATTAGAAAAACAACAGAGCAATGACAGATTTGAATAAAATTCATACAAATTGATATGTTACTAATATTATATATCGAAACAAATACGTTACCTAATGTTTAATATAAAATGATGATGTATAAATCATACTCTCTAAAAACTCCTCACCATATGCTTGTTAAAAACAATTTAATTTGTAATTAAAGTTTTATATCAAAATAAGATTGTCCAAAACCCTTATTTATTTTATTTTTATTGTTTGTGTTCTTGATTGTTTATGTTTTTTTTGCATATGACAGAGGATTTCATTATTAAATGAAAAGTGGCGCTTTAAAGTAATATTATTAAATATAACATTTATTCTACATAAAAATAAACAGTGGTTCGGTTCAAATCTACTAATACTAAGTGTATTTACATGAACATTTGCATGGCAAATTTTTTTATCTACCTCTCCAAGCTCCGCCCATGCCAATTAAAACATTTGACACATTGATGGTTATAAGTATGAAACAAATTTGTTGATATGTACATAAGAAAAACAAAATGTTTTTAAATATTCGTATATTGACATGAAAAAAAGTACAACAGTGGAATATATATTTTTTTTAAATAGTGCAAAACAAAAGTTATGATGCTAGAAAAAATTATTATGATTCAAACACTTCAGATAATATAATTATATATACATTGTAAAGAGATTCTTAAATATAGATAATATTCAAAGCAATAAATTTTTTATCTATATTGTAACTTCGTGTAGAAATTTGATATTTGTCTTCTACAGAGCGCTTGTGTTTAAAAAAGAACAGTTACATTCTGAAATTGTAGAATTTATATATATACATATATATATATGAAGGATTATTTTCTAGGATAACCCGCGTATTGTAGTCTTGAGAAAGACTGGTATATTGTACCCAACGTTTCGGACAGATAGCACTGGCCATTTTCAATTTCATCCCATCAACCTCCATCCAAGCCATCAACCAGGGATTTTGAAATACAAGGCGCAAAATCCCTTTGAAAATGGCCAGTGCTACCTGTCCGAAACGTTGGGTACAATATAACAGTCTTTCTCAAGACGACAATACGCGGGTTATCCTAGAAAATAATCCTTCATCCCGTGAAAATCTTAATATTAACATATATATATATATATATATATATATATGTAACAAAAGGAACTTCTGGACTCCCTCGCGTTTTCTGTAAATGGTCTCCGTGAGAAGACCAAGGCCGACGTTTCGACACGGTATCACGTGCCATTGTCAAGGCTAAAAGGCCTCAAAAGTTGCCTTATTGGTGGGGAGACTTTCATGTCCCCGCGAACAAGTAGGCTAGTCCGTAACTTTTGAGGCCTTGTTAGCCTTGACAATGGCACGTGATACCGTGTCGAACGTCGGCCTTGGTCTTCTCACGGAGACCATTTACAGAAAACGCGAGGGAGTCCAGAAGTTCCTTTTGTTTACATACAATAACGCTCGCGGGAAACCTCAAGCAAAACAATATATATAATATATATATAGATATATATATATATATTATATATATATCCTGGTTATGTACGATTAGAGGGGATTTAATTATGTTATGATTTTGAAACAAAAATTTTAATTGCTTTAATGGGCACTTTTTCTAAAATATTTTTTCCGTAGAGATGCATAATGAAGTTGTGCAAATGAGATGATAAAAATTTGTGGTAAGGATAAGGGTTTTTGTCGTTTGCAGTTTTCAGTTTTATATAAACCACAAACAAAGTCTCACAACTATGTATTACTTTTATTAAGATATGCTTGTAAAACTAAAGCAAGTAGATAAGTCTGGCAAAAATAGTATCGAAGTAATGTGGTCGATGTTCAAAACAATAATAATTCATCTCTCAACGATAAAATTGAATAATAATTTTAACAAATTCTCGTGTTTGAATTGTACTTTTCCAAATCATATTACCCAAATGGAAAAGTGACCCTCGCGTATTCTAAAATTGTAAAATGATATTCTAAAACTCCTTTCCTACCTCGGGACCGCCATCCCTCCCCCGCGCCCCGCTCCTCCCCACCGCTCTACCAGCCGCCGCCCCATAAATCACTCCCATACAATATGTATTTGGCTTTTCGGGAACACGAATCCATTCTATTCATTTCAAATGTGTACTTAATAACGTACACATTATGTACAGGCAGCGGTACAGGTGATACACTACGAAAAGCTCGTCTTGCCGTGCATTTAAGTAGGTGCTTTGTGTCATATGGATACCAAGAGCGTTGTTTACGAAAAAGCATTTAGAAAAATATATTAAATTGCAACAATTATATGTGGGGTATAAAAGCAAAGGCAGCAGTATCCAAAAAATTAAAAAAATGTTTTAATGCAATCACCAATAATTACTAATTAAAAATGTAATAAATTTTATATTTCATGTATCTATCCCATCCAAAAACAAGTTTCCTATAAATTTATAGACTATTTTTCTTATTAAATTTCAAATTCAGTACATTATAATTTAGTAATCTTCGATGACTGGGTTCAATCTTGTTTTGGATATTGCTGCCTTTGCTTTTATACCCCACATATAATCTCTATCACTGAAAAATGGCTAAAATACACATAGTAAGTACTCAAAAAAATTTCGATGGATGATTTGAAGTGTACCGCAAGGACAAGAAACCTTCTTGTGTGATATTGTACCTTTCTGCATATTAGTCTTCTTGCAGTACGAATATGAATGATTTTTTTTTATCTAAATTAAACTTTGTAATGCACACACGTTGAGTTAAATTTATCAATACTATAGTTTCGAGAGGATAAATCCCTCTCAGCATCAGGCGTAATAATAGAAACGATGTCATTTTATTTGAGTAGAGTAGAGTAAGATGTTGCGAATCGGAGACATTTGTAGGTATATGATATTGTTCTTGAGGGTTTTCTCAGAATTCAAGTTTTTTTTGGATTTCAATGGTTTCTGTTCATTATCAATTTTATTTTTATTTTATTTTATTTTATTTTATTTGGGAAACATGCAGTACAATTTTAATTTTTTTTATATAATGTCAAAAAAATATTTGTGAAAATGACCAGTAAAGTTTCCTCGAAGCTGGTAATAAAAAATAAATAAAAAACAATGATAAAGAATATGTGATAAATAATAAATATTTCAAAGATTTAAATTATGATAATGCATAAAATGGGAGGGGTGGGGAGAGGGAGGGAATGGGATTCAATTAAAGAAGTATCAAATCAATAGTCATAAATGAGATTACGGAGTTTCATTTTAAATAATCAATCCTTTATGAGGAACAGAGTGGAGTAGTTTTAATCTATAATTATCGAAAAAATGGCTAGTATTAATTACATGGTTGGCGAATTCTGAGAATCTGCATCACAAAGTAACTAGCGAATCAATAAGTAATATGAATAGCTTTGTCTGAAACCATATTAATAATCATATTAACACACAGACGATTTGTATACAAAATTAACCTACTAATTACATCAAATAAAATAAAAAGTGTAATGAGCAGTCATAGTTTTTTTGAGATTTGTAGCTGATTTTATCGATGATTGTTATCTGAAATCAATCTGTTGTAATGATTGCACGTCGAATTGCAAAAAATCAGTTACCATTTATTGATACATCAGATACAGATCTCAAGTAACGGTGATCAGTATACTAGAAACGGCAAAATATAAAGTATTCCCCAGAAGATTCTCTAGAGACAATTAATGTAAAATAGTGTTAGAGCTTTTAAAGTTTGTGACCAGTGATTTTGTACTCAATAAAGCTTAAAATGTTTACAGTGATAAATTTGTCTCTCATCGTATGAATCCGAGACAACATGTATGTAAAATAAGATAATAATATGTTCCTTTAAAAGTTATATATATATTTATTATTATGTATTTATTATTATGTGCTTATTATTTTTGGTATTTCGTTTCTCACTTTTTTGTTTGGTGTTTATTTTCCTGTCTCACTATTGCTTAGCTTAGCGTTTTAGGATTTGAAATTATATATTTTTATAGGAGTCATTCATATTTGAGTTCCAGTTAAAATAATTCAAGATTTTGTTGCGTTATTGAAACTGTGAACTTGTGAATACTCCATATTAATAAACAAATAAGAAAACTTAATAACAGAGCACCTTTGTGAGGAGCTTGCGCCTCGCGGGGTGAGTGCCAGCAAACCCGCCAGCACTTCCTCTTTGTGGGGCCGTCATAAAAAACGCAGCAGAAAAGATTACTGTAAAAAGAAGAAATGGAAAGAAATTGTATCATCCACAAGACGAGCGGTGGAACACGTTCCGCTGCTCCGCATCATACCCTCGATTAATGATCACCGCCGCTCTTTGTCCCTTTTGTTTTTCGGGCTGTGCGTTCCTCAAAGGCCGGGGGGCTTAGCCGCGCAGCCCGGGCGGGTCCGGCTGCTCACCTCGCAACGCAAGACCAGAGGTGGATACCCGAGGGCTGTGGTCGAATTTTGAAAATAATTGCACACGTTCATGTCTTCTTTAGTGTTATGTTTCGAAGTTTGCTCTTTTATGCTCGTCGTTATTGCTAACTGTATAAGTAGAGGATTTTTTTAAAGAGGTATAAGACTTTAAAATGAAATAAAACACAAAAATCGTGAGGCTCATGATAGTGGCTTTATTGGAAAGTCAATTTTATGCCTTAAGTGTTTTTTAAAGGTTTGTTTTTCGAATTGTAAACACTATTTTCCAGCGATAGTCAGTTTGACAGCTGGCAGCTAATTTGCCATTTTAACACGAATTAACTTTTTCCAGAACAACGTTTGCAAATTGTTCAAATTTATTTCAAAAATCATGGTATCGAGTGGTAACAATAATGGCATAAAATTATAATTCCAAAAAAGCCCAAAATATAGCCATTTTCATGCGTTTTATTTCATTTTAAATTTCTACCTCTAAAAAAACACCTTATTTAAATATTTTCTAGCTTGTTTAATCTAAGGATGGCTTGGAACAGCCCTGAAGTCGTTCGTCAAAACTAAATACACGTTTTTGAAACACCAATCTCCTTTTTATTAGGCATTTCGCTGCTGTCCAAATTTGCGTTCGCCTAAAGACCAGCATCCATAGAAACAGGACCATCAGGCACGTTTCCTGGAGTCGTGATGAGGCCAGGCTCACGAATAATGACTTTCCGTACCTCGACTCACTCCGACTGGTTCGACAACAGAACAGGTTTAATCCTCTGCCAAACATGCGTGCGTAACGAATTCGAACGGGGAGCATTCTAAGCCGGCTTTTGTTTGATATTTGTCGCCTGTGTCTCTCTGGAAAATGAAAGTCCGCTTCTGATAGCTACAATCTCTGGTCTGTGGTGCCTTTGCAACGAAGTACCATAAATCATGATCAAAAGGTTTTATTTTATTTTTTTATTTTTTTTTTCATCTTCAAATGTAGCAAATTTATTTTGTGGTAACATAATTATAATTGATATAAAATAACTTTGCTAAAACCACTTATTTATTGATAAAAAATCAACATGTTTTGAAGCCAATGGCTTCTTCGTCAGGATAACAAATATAATATTTAAAAATCGAAGTATAGATCAAAATATTAAAAAGTTATATATTTAAAATTAATGATAATATAAAGTACCTAATTAATTAATGATAATATAAAGTACCTAATTAACATGAAAATAAATTTAAAAGATAACTATTTGCAAAAAGGACCTGATTATTTATAACATTCAATTTACTATTTACACTCTTTCTTATTTCCAAAATTTTTAATTTATCAAATTGTGATTCTGTATAATTTGTATGTAAAATTTGTAAACCCTTATTAATATCAAAAGAATGATCCATAGCCAAAAGATGGTTAGCAAATTCGGAATAATTATTACTATTTAAACACCTTAAGTGTCCCCTAATTTCAAAATTTCTACACGTTTTTCCTATATAAAAATAATCACAATCATTACATTGGCTTCGAAACATGTTGAATTTTTTTCAATAAATAAGTGGTTTTAACAAAGTTAATTTATATCAATTATTTTTATTTATTTATTTATTATTTATTTATTTCATTGCTTTACTTATATACATTGTTATGGTTTTATTTTACTATGCCTGTCTCGCTAGAGAGCTCTGTGTTGAGACAGACAAGGTATACAATTATAACTTACTTATATCTAAGTACATTTTATATAAAATAGGTTAAAAAAAGTCCATTTTATACAAATAGGTTTAAAAAAATTAATCATCCTCTACATTCAGGCACATGTAAATATACCCTAATACAATATGTTACCTGCATGAAATTTAAGTTCTCTGTATACAAAATATGTTTAAAAAAGTACATTTTATATGAATAGGTTAAAAAAAATTAATCATCGTCTACATTCAGCCATATGTAAATGTACCCTAATACAATATGTTACCTGCATTAAATTTAAGTTCTCAATTTGTTTAGGTACACTAGTGTGTAGAAAAAAACTAAATTTTGCTTTGCATCTTTAGGGGAGGAGCGGTGATGGAGTAAAAGAGTGTTGCAGTTGCGTGCGGATGTTTATTTCTGACTGGAGAGAAGCTTCGGTAGCAATTGCAGATTTATAAGTAATACAACAGAGTAAAACTGAGAACATGTGTGGCGGGGGAGTTCCGATGGTGGAAGCTCGATGTGATGTGAGGTGTTCCTCGTATTCCAGCTCAAACATACAGGATAAAAGAGTAGTCCAGAATACTTTACTGTTAGATTCCTGCCAAAATAATGCGATCAAAATATTCAAGAAACAATGTCCTGATATCAATAGTTATGGAAATGAAATTCTTTAAAATTTGAATTTTTTCCTATATTTCCGTCATATTTTCAGTGAAATGTTGAATTGGAAAATTTTTGGCTTTGCTGAATATGTAAATATTGCATTCAATGCGTTCTGGTTTTTAAAATCGGTATCAATTAGGTATCATTTTTACTCCCTATATATTAACTGGTGGCATCTGCTTGCTTGCCGTCAACAAAAACTTTGGATCGATTTTTGACCCTTTTTCCGTGATCCAATCGAGCTGAAACTTGGCAAGTAGACTCGTGGCGACGATTAAGAAGATCTATCAAATTTTCTTTAAAAAAATTAATAATTATAGTATAATTTCGGATTTTTAGAAATTTTATTGGTTTTTTCAAATTGGAATCATTAGAAAAGTTTGATTAGCAAAGGCTCGATAACGTCGCGGAATTTGAATTACTCCGTTAAAGGGAGTATAATAAAAACTTGGTTTTTATGGGTTACTTTTTTACTCAATTTCTTTTAACTCGTAGCGTCTGCCTGTCTGACTAAAAAAACTTTGGATCGATTTTTAATACTTTTCCCGTGATCCGATCGATCTGAAACTTTGCAGGCAGACTCGCGGCGACGATAAAAATGATTTAACAATTTTTTGTTTAAAATATTTTAATTATTAAAGTATAATTTTGGATTTTTCGAAATTTACATATAAATGAGAAAGGAGCCCGACACGTAGAGAAGGTGCGAACCCTTTTTCACCTAGTCTGACTCGAGCCGTGGGTCCGACCATTCGGCTATATGCTGATAGAATGTCAAATTTGAAACAATACAAAAGAGAAAGGGAGTATAATAAAAACTTGTTTTTTATGGGTAAGGTTTTCCATATATATTATTTAATAAAAAATAACATATTCATTAATTTTTTTTTAAGAAATCTGCGATACCGACTTTGGTTTACAGTTTAAATAATGATACTAAAATTATAATACAGTTTTTCACACAACTATACTTCGACCATTTTTTAAACGCTTTTACAGGTCCCAAGGCCCAGTTACGTAGCGTAACATTGCAAAAACATTCGGGCCTGAGTAACTCACATTGGTTTACTGTGACCTCACCGGGAATCGAACTCGGAATTACAAGCCCTTGGGTTTTGCCCGTTGGGGGATGAGGGCCATTCTGTGTAAATTTGATAATAGTGTAACGAAATGGCAAGCAGAAGGAATTGCGCACCGTCCGTGTCCGTGTCATAACACAACGAAAGAATGTGTCTCATACGCAAGGCTTAATACTAATTCGATTGTCTTTCTTTAAGGGGGGGGTAAGGTTAATTCGTACAAAAAAAGGCATGTTTTTGTGAATTTTTTGTAACGACACAGTTAAAATCTCTTTATTAAAACCAATAGTACATTAAAGTATGATATTTGTAAAATATTGTGTAAAATTTTCAAGACGAAATATTAAGAAATACGGCAATGGCAGCAATTATTCGGACGTATCTCGGAAAAAAGTAGAATTGCGGTGTCCATCATAACTTGGTGCTAAATCATCTGAAATCAAAAAATCAAAGTTCATTCGTTAGATAATAGATTTTTCCAGGTAAAGCTGGGAGGGTTTTTTGAAATTTCAATTTTTCAATTTTTTGGAACACTTTGACGGGAAAAACGCGATTTTTTGCGAAAAATATCGACTAATTTGTTATTAAAAAATAAAAATTAATAACAAATTTGAAAAAAACTCGACAGCGTTACCTCGTAAATTATGTACAGAAATAGTATTCAAAATTTCAAAAGGATCGGTGCAGTAGTTTTGAAGTTATGATGGACACTGACTTTGAAAACGTGAGATGTGGGGAAAACGATTTAAAGTTTTGCACACTGTAAAATTCAAAATAAAACTCAACACTTATTTTATACTTACACATAATCGTCGATGCCATGTTCATACGACAAAGAGCTTTCATCATCAGCATCTGTTGGTCCTTGTCTACGCAAAACTCTTCCAATGCAAATAGCACGTCCGGTAGTCCTCAGGTGAGCGCGTCTCTTAGCTGCCCGAGCAGGTATAGAAAATCAGTCTGAGTATCGCTCAAATGTTCATAATTTCGTCAATTTTGCTCCGATTGACTTGAAATTTTGACACAATATTCTTACGATGTTATACATTCATTTAAAAAATTAAAAATAAAATGCAAAAAAAAAAGGTAAAAATGTTACCACCCCCCTTAATGAAAAGAACTCCACTCATGCGTATGTATTTTAATTTTCATGAATAAACGCAGGGTTCTTGTGATGTTCTAGAGTTTTTTCTATTTACATTAAATTTGTCCTTGCAAGTTTCGTCACCAACATTGATCGGACCTTTTCAAGTTGGATTGTCGAATAGGACACTAATTTTTCCACATCGCTTTGAATTCGGGATATGGAATGGGATTAAAAGAAGCAGAAAGGGGCAGAGACCCACCCTATCCCGGAACTGTTATGGAAGTGTCTACTTCCTTGCCGGTTCATCTCAGCAAATCATTCCGTGAGTTTATTATTGATCAAAGTTACAAACTTCAGCTTTCCATCCCTTTCTGCATCTGATGGGTTTCGAGTTTATTTAATAAAAGAAAAAAATAATGTGCATATCATCAAAAATCAAATAAATAAAAACAATACCTTCACCCACTTTCGTCAGACACTTTGCATTAATCAACACGGCTTTATTTCAAAAAAATCCACAACTACCAACCTGCTTGAGTTTGTGAGTCAGATTTGCAAATCGTTTGATTCGAGATCTCAAGTGGATGTAATATATACAGATTTCAGCAAGGCGTTTGACAAGGTGAACCATCGTATACTTTTGAAAAAACTTCATGCTATAGGAATCCACGGCAACTTATTGAGATGGATAGAATCTTACATTTCTCATCGAACTCAAGTTGTGACTGTAAATGGATATGATTCATCTCCGGTTTCTATCACCTCAGGAGTTCCTCAAGGTTCTCACCTTGGTCCCTTGTTCTTTCTTATCTTCATAAATGACTTGCCAAATATATTAAGAAATAAGTGTCTATTATATGCCGATGATTTAAAAATTTATTCCACCATTCAAAGCCTGGAAGATAGTCATCTCCTACAAAGAGATCTGGACGAACTATCAAATTGGTGTAAAGCAAATAATATGTCACTTAATGCTAAGAAATGTTCATGTATTAGTTTCACAAAAAATATTAAAAAAATAGAATTTGTTTATAAACTGGGTGACGTTCCACTCGCTAAAGTCGATTCAATAAGGGATCTGGGCGTCATGCTAGATTCTAAACTCACTTTTAGAAACCACTTTGATAATATCACAAACAAGGCATATACTATGTTGGGATTTATCACCAGAATTACTCAAGACTTTAAAAATCCTCAAAGTCTAAAAATTATCTATACATCACTAGTACGAAGTATATTGGAATATTCGTCAGTTATTTGGTCACCTTATTACACAACACATATTACGAGAATCGAGAGAGTGCAGAAAAGGTTTCTACGTATTTTGTCATACAAAGCTGGTCAACACAATAACCTTCACAACTACGAAGATCGACTTGCCTTTTTCAAGATGCACAAACTTGAGTCCCGACGAAAAATATCCGATCTCATTGTGCTACACAAGATTCTCAGCGGAGCTATTGATTCTCTCTGTCTATCTGATATAAATTTGCATGTTAAGCCCCGTATAAGAAACCCTGAGTTCTTCAGAATAAGTCAGCACACTAATAATGTCGGTTACTTTTCTCCCATTACAAGGTTGTGTCGCACATATAATTTGTATTGTGCCGACCCTAAAATTGATGCTGATATTCTTGCAGACACGTTATCTTCGTTCAAAAACTCACTCATACACAACATCCATTTTCTAAACGACGACATGAACCTATAGATCATTAAATACTAATCGCACTACACTCAAACACAAATATATAATATACATAAATGTACATGTGAAATATAATTAATTTACAAAAATACATGTTACTAGAGCATGCCGAAGACACTTGTAATTGGGATAATGGGCATAGTCTTCACTACAATGTTTATTATCTGAGTGTCATGTACCCATTATCCTGTTAGTGTCTCTAATAAATAAAAAAAAAAAAAAAATAAAAAAAATAAAAAAAAAAAAAAT
This sequence comes from Agrypnia vestita, assembly GCA_016648135.1. NCBI lineage: Eukaryota > Metazoa > Arthropoda > Insecta > Trichoptera > Phryganeidae > Agrypnia > Agrypnia vestita. The sequence continues at coordinate 17,920 of JADDOH010011777.1, forward strand.
AAAAAAAAAAAAAAAAAAAAAAATACCTTGATATCTTATAATACGTGTACGTGCTCCTCGATAGCCCGACAGAGAAGCAGTAATGGTGACCATAGTATTCATAGCCACTCCCAGAAGGGGAGAAAGGACGTCACAAATATATTTTTTTTTGGTCCCGCTACCGCGACCACTTACCCTTTGGAACAACACTATTGAATGCTCTAGAACAGCCTACAGCACTCTAGGATTATATACAACATTCGGGAGATGCCTGGAATAGCCTAGAAGCGACGAAAACCTCCTAAACACTAGCAAGAAAATTAATCTTCTCGAGAGTTCAGATGATCACCGTATCGCGTATGTAAAGCAGCACTACGTTGTGCAATGGAGTTTGTTTTGACATTTCTATCGGTGCAAAATAAACCGCGAGACCACGGCCGGAGTGGTGGTGTGGCCAGTCGTAGAATTTCAGAGCGACAAATATTCAGCGAAATAATCGAGCGAGTTCTTACCAATAAATGAGCTAATAAATAAATGCGACTACGACACGCTTTTAATAAATGCGAGAATAAAATGGATGTTCTCATCAGCATCATCATTCTTGGCACTACAACCATCGGTGGGTCTTGGCCTCCTCAATAATTTTCCTCCACTCATCTCGGTCTAGTGCCAGCTCTCTCCAGTTTCGAAGGTCTAAGGCAGAGATATCTTTGAGGACGTTTGAAATGGATGTTCTAGCAAGTGATAATTAAAGCATTTATAGTCGAGTATTGAATTGTGGAATGATTTCAAGAAAAGTGTATTAATTTAATTCGTGTTAGGTGACTTTGTTAATTTCATAAAATAATAAACCGCTTATTAATTTACATTGTTTTCATTTTTCTCCCAAGTCACGACCCGTGACAATAGAATTTTTTCTGTCTTTATTAACGAATTTATTGATAAATCATAAACATTTATTATTTTTTTTTTATTTTTTATTTCAAAATAATATAAAAATTAAACGCACAAAACATCTTGCTAGATATTTGTCTGCAGGTATACCCATGCAGTTGAACACATTTTAAAAACTAATGAATACACAATTTTTAACATATTAAAAAGTAATTCTTATATCACCTAATTGAAATACTAAATGAACAGTAACAGAATGTAAAATTTTGGATAGAAGAATACTTACAAGCTATTTGGTGTGTAAATCAAAAATAATTTAACGTAGATTATCCCTCATCATTAAGCGTAACACACTTTTTTATCACCATCAAAATGGGATGGAGCTTACTATTTCGTACGGAGCCAGGTTATTTATCTTTCAATTTGGGAACAACGTATTCCAATGTCCTGGATTTTAGGAATTGTTAAACATAAATTAGCGACAATTCTTGTATTTCTTACCCGTGAAACTGCCATATTTAAGGCTTCGATGCTATAATTTTATTAATCTTGGTATTTTATAGATGTTTCACAGAGACGAAGCTACTTTTTGTATAAGAATGTTCTTAGGTTTTCACGGCCACTCAGAATCTTCAAGTTTGTGTTTACTGGGGTATTATGCCGTGTTGTTACGACCTTTCGGGCCGACGTTTCGGATCCCATTGCAGGGTCCATCATCAGGGCTTCCACGCCTACTTTTTGTATGAAAAAGTAGGCGTGGAAGTCTTTTTTGGGTGTTCATAGGGCTTAGTGCAAGTTGAACATATATACATCTTCAAAAAATATATATCATGGGTGGAGTTGATGAATGTTACATTATGTAAAGTGATCGCTTAAGTCAGCCGTACGATAGGTCGTAAGATATGAACACCCAACAAAATAATTCCATACCTACTTTTCCGTATCCAAGATAGCTTCGTCTCTATGAGACATCTATGTATAATATATGTATCTTGATTAATGATGTCCCCCTGGGGATATTGATCAAGTATTGGTTTCTCTAAAAATTTTAACATACTCAAAATATTCTGAATATAATTTTATTTTATTTACAAGAACATTGACAATCCGTGCAGAGATGCAAAAAAAATCGTGAGATATGGCAATCTTGTAACTTGGTTTTACTATGATAACGTGTGGATTTCTGGGGATATTGATCCAGTATTGGTTTCTCGAAAAATTTAAACATACCTACTCAAAATATTCTGAATATAATTTTGTTTTATTTACAAGAACATTAACAATCCGCGCAGAGATGCAAAAAAATCGTGAGATATTGGCAATCTTGTAACTTGGTTTTACTTTGATAACGTGTGGATTTCTGGGGATATTGATCCAGTATTGGTTTCTCTAAAAATTTAAACATACTCAAAATATTCTGAATATAATTTTGTTTTATTTACAAGAACATTAACAATCCGTGCAGAGATGCAAAAAAATCGTGAGATATTGTCAATCTTGTAACTTGGTTTTACTTTGATAACGTGTGGATTTCCCACCACGGCAGGGGCGCGTCGTCGCTTCCAAATGTACGGTATTACAGCCACTTGTGCATGCACGCACGAGCAGCGCCGCCCCTGACGAGCTTCAACCCTAAAGTGCAGATTGAGGCGCAGGATCGACCGCGATGGGATAATTAAAGCCTCTCTAATCGGACACGCGCCGCCCTGAGAGCTGGCCGCAACCACGCCAGCAGAGCGCAGACGCCCACTCGACACACTATTGAAAAAATAATTAACAAGGGTAGATGCGTTAGAACTTGCAAAATATATGCGCGACTAATGATCGTACATATAATTATTTTTCACTAGCTGGTCGTACCCGGCGTTGCACGGGTCAAGGATTAAGTAAAAAATAAGTTTGTGAGGGAAAACAAAGGGTCCGCTGTTCTCTAAAAAACAATGTTTCCATCTAATTTTAACATAAATTATTGTAACATAACTGTAATACTTAGGTATATGGTATCGCAGACTTTTTTGTAGATATTAATGTCCTCTACAAAACTGTAGTACATTACTTTGCTCTATTGGCAATAATTTCCGCAGCGTACGCAATATAAGTTTTTTTTTCGTAATTTTTTCACACGTTGGGTTACATTATCGAAGTTTTCAAACGGATTCCTAACATTTTTGAAATTATTCTATAGCCTATGTTCATCAAGGATAATGTAGGATTCTGAATGTGAAAGAATTTTTCAAATCGGTCCAGTAGTTTCGGAGCCTATTCAATTCAAACACACAATCAAATCTTTCCTCTTTATAATATTAAGTATAGATGTGTAACATCTTTCCTCTCGCTTTCCCGCAATCTGTGGCAGTGATTTCGTGAAAAAGGACGGAAATGCGTAACAGGAAATAATTTTCATTTAACCAATGAGTGCGCGCGGAGCACGCGCGATGAAAAAAAATCATCGTTTATAAACAAAAACAAATCTTTGCATCACAGTGCTTCGAAACTATCTCAACTATATATTTTTCTAAACTATTATATCTAAACTATATAAACTATATATTTTTCTAAACTATTATATCTAAACTATATAAACTATATATTTTTCTAAACTATTATATCTAAACTATATAAACTATATATTTTTTACATTAATGTAAACAATAGCTACCCTTAATGATTTACATTATCAAATTTTACGTGATGATATGGCGGCACACTTCTGTCATCTATGAAAATAAATAAAAACATACAATTGACCAAACACATTTCTAAATAAAATGCGTATGTAGATATCCGGTATCTATCTAGCGCGGCAAAATTTAATAATTAATCATTGCACATACATTTTTAAATTTTGATGTTAATTTCTGTTGCTGCTCAATTGATATTTTCAATTGTGAGATGTCAAATGTTACACATCATATGCGACTGCTGTAAGGCTCGCTCGTTTATTCTTAAATAATAGGGTAATTGTAATATTGGAATTGTTGATAGCTGTACCCAGAATAACAATGTAATTGAAAAAGATCGCTGAGACGGATTGGCTATATAAAACAGTTGAGCGAGAAGAGAATGGTAAAGAAATAGTATGAGATGATCTCTGAAGGCAGCAAGGACAGAGGGAGTCCACGAAAGATCTGGCATAACCAAATTATAACCGATTATTGTAGGATAGGCCTCTTAAAAGCTTCATCAACAGAAGAGTGCGCATGAGAAGATGTATGAAAGTGGATAAGGTAAAAGTGGTATCTATGGCTGTCGTTCTATCCTCTCTGCCCTACCCTTGAGGGTAAAGGGTAAACTTACATACTTATTTAAAGAACTGTCAAGACATCTGTCACATTCCATTATTATATAAAATATCATTACGGCGTAAATTCTTCATATTTGGATACTGAATAAAAAAATTTGTTAACAATAATTTATTGAAATAAGATGGTTGAAGAAATTATTATTTCGAAAGAAATTCGTGTGAAGCAAACTGATTTCTAACAACTTTTAAAATAATATTAGTAGGTACTTATTTTACATAATATTCATGACGATAAAATTGACGAAATGTTCAATGTTATATAATAACATCCAAGACGTTGTTACGATAACAGAGATGAACGAGAATAGATACGTTAATCAAGTCTTGGTCCGGAGATCATTCATGTGATCGTCATCCCCAAAGACTTCTTCTTCTTCTTCATCAGCCTTCGTCTCTCCACTGCTGGATATAGGCTTCTTCCTTCTGTTTCCATCCTTCCTTGTGGTTTACTAATTGAAGCCATTTCTTTCCCCCTGCAGCGGCTATATCATCAGCCCATCGCTTTTGAGGTCTTCCGATGCCTCTTTTATTCTCCCAAGGTCTCCATTTCAGAACTCTGGGAGGCCATCTTGTAGCATCCTGCCTTGCAACGTGTCCTTCCCATTGTCATTTTAGCTTCGCTACTCGTTCCACGATATCCACTACTCTAGTTCTGCGCCTAATTTCGTCATTTCTATCTCTTGGGCTTACTCCAAGCATGGATCTCACCGTGGATCGTTGCGTGCATTTGAGCCTTTCTACACTTTTATTTGTAAGGGCCATAGTTTACAATCCATAAGTCATCACTGGCAATATGCATGATTCAAAGGTTTTTCTTTTTAGGCTAATTGGGTTCTCTTTGTTCTCGAAGATATGTTTGAGTTTGCCAAAAGCAGCCCAGCTCATTCCTATTCCTCATCCCCAAAGACAATGCACCAAAAATAAATAAAAACTTCAAAACTGTTTGTTACTACGTGTCCCCCAAACCGATATTTTTGGATAAATATTTTCTCATGGTTTTACAAGTCTCATTGTGCACTGCACACTGGGTGCCCACATATGTACGTAAGCATAAGTGCTTTATTTATTGGCGGCGCCCTCGCCATAGCTACCAGATGAAATATATCAATATCCGGTCCGGCCGGAGGTCATTCATAGCGCGTAATTCGTTTCCGGTCCGGTTTCAAAAGGACCGGACTGTGAGCGTTCGTAGAAAATGTTCCGTCACTACCGTGGGCGCCCAGCCTTGCCCCGGAAAAACTATGACAAAATATTGCGCCGATAGAAAATGATATTCACATTTTTGACATTTAAAAATTGACACATTCGGTGTACGAGTATTGTAAGAATATTTTAAAATACTAGTCTTCTTCTTCTTCTTCTTCTTCTTCCTTAGCCTTTTCCCTCCACTGCTGGATGTAGGCCTCTTCCTTTTTCTTCCCCTTAGTATCCAGGTTCTTCCTGCTTGCTAGACAATGTCGTCAGACCACCTTTTGAAAGATCTTCCTTCGCTTCTATTTTTTGTCCAGGGCCACCACTGTAGGATTCTGGGTACCCATCTAGTATCCTCTTGTCGAGCCATATATCCAGCCCATTGCCATTTTAGTTTCGCAATACGGTTCATAATATCGGCAACTTATTTCTTAATTTCTAATTTTATCTCGAAGGCTCAAGCCGAGCATCTGCCTTTCCATGGCCCGCTGTGTACATTTTAATTTGTGTGTGTTTTTTTCTGTCAGTGTTGTTGTTTCTAGGCCATATGTCAACATCGGTAGGATTCATCGGTGAGATACTAGTACATATCGTCATCATCATCATCATCATCGTCTTTTTGAGCAAAGGAAAGTCAAAAATAAAATGTAGTGATATTGTATTCGAAGACATCTATCTACCTTGGAGATCCAAAACTGAAGAGAGCTGGCGCAATACCAATATCAGTGGAGGAAGACTGTTTAGGGGACTAAGACCTACCAGGGGTTATAGAACCAACAGTGATGATTATGATGATTTGTATTGTTATCAAATAAAGGGTATTTCAATAATATTTTCAAATAGATTTTAAAATGAAAAAAAAACGTTTTAAGATACTATTTTTTTTACAAACACAAACGATCTGTTGAACCTATTTTTACTCCCTTTCTTTTAACTCGTAGCGTCTGCTTGTCGGCTTGTCTGCTTGTCTGCCGAAAAAACTTTGAAACTTTAAATTTCTTTATAATGTTTGAATGTTCTTACGATGGAATTGTCGCAATTGGTGGCCGTCGCATTGTGTAGAGTGATCATTTAAGCCAGCTCATACAGGTTGTAAGCCATGGGCCATCATATAAGAGACTTTCTTTCACATTTTTCATATATAAATAGCTTCGTCTATGTGAGATTTGTATAATTTATCCTAATTAATTAATCATCCCTCTGGGGACAAAATCCATTCGCCGTGTTCTTAGAATTTTTAAATTTATATTTTGCTATGGGTATTCTATTCAATTCAAGCATTTAGATAACGTATTCGTGAATTAGTATCGAGAAGAGTAAAATCCTTTTCAAATTCTGCAACGGTTCGCCGAAGCGCAAGCACAGTAGGTCAATTATGCGGACCATAAGATTGACGTAGTCCACGTTGAGTATTCATAAATAAACGCTTATTTTCATAAAAACTTTGAAAAGTTACCAAACGTTGTGCAGATGGTGGATTGTCAAACTATACTAAAATAAATAAATTAATAAAAATTATAAAAATACTATGGAAATCATTTATTTATAAATAAATAAAAAAATTGTAAAAAAATTTCTAGAAAACTTTCAATCATTACAATGTCGTCTGCAAATCGGAGATGTATTGACATCATTAGTGTTTAACCAATATTTTAAACAAATTGAAATTCTATTTGATCTAAGTCGTCCCTTCTAGTACAAAGAACGTTAACCACTGTAGACAAAAATGAATAATTCAATACTGGATGTGTAGAAAATTTAAAGATCTAATAGACGATGTTTGAAAATGAATTACATTTTTGTTAGAATTTTTGTAACAATTTTGTTACCATATTTAATGTAATTTAAAGTTACACAAGAAATTTTCGAAAAATTATTATCAGCCTGTACGGTTACTAAAGATCAAGTTAAACAGCCAAAAAAATAGTATGCGTGATGCAATGTCCGATGTGAGATACATCAACATAAAATGCCTCCATCTACGATCATTCACAGCCACCCTCACAGACGTAATCAGTTACCCTTAACACCTTATTAATTTTTATTAACAAATAAATAATACAGTGGCACTGGCACGTTCCTACCCTGCACTGTGATAGTCGCTGTCACCGCACTGCACGTCTTCAGACCGGCAGGGGCGGCGGCTGCTGCGGGGCCGGGGTGGGGATCACATTTATTTTATAGCTCGGACATAAACCCACCCCTGATGGCACCCTCGAAGCGGGATCGATGGTCGGCCCATCAGATTTGATATATAACGGTGTCAAAAAACAAGTAAAGATAGTGACCAGACACATGGTCTCAAGTGATTTCTTTCAAGTGAATCGAAGGCTTTGTGGTGTATTCTCGTACTGTTTATTTGTTCGTGTATCTTAGGTACGTGTAATGTCATTTGATCATAATAGCATTACTTTTTTTTATTTTTTTTATTAATTTATTTTAAATTACCTCTCGCAAAACTGTACTTACAGTTTAAACGCAAGGATTTAATTTTAATAAGTGTATGTACATTTCTTTACTTAATTGTATTTAATTTATGATAAATTATATGAGTCGTATATTTCCAGACACCGCTAACTCCAAACCAAATAAATTTACAACAGGTCAAGTAATTTATACCTTATTGTGTGAGATGTTATTACTTACACTGTTAGTTTTTCTAGAAAGTTAGTTTACATTTATAACAAACTTTCTAGAAAAACTAACAGTGTAGGTAATAACATCTCACACAATAAGGTATAAATTACTTGACCTGCTGTAAATTGTTTTGATATGGAGTTAGCGGTGTCTGGAAATATACGACTCATATAATAAGCTACTATATTAATCTAATTTTTGCTTTTCCTATCCACTTCACAATTCACTGTAGTATTTCTTTAATGTCTTTTTTATATTTTTTTTGTCGTGTTACATTTTTTATTTTATCCGGTAGCTTGTTGAATAATTTTTGAATTACGCACTGTTTGGTTCTGTCTCCGTAACAATTATTTGTTTTTTATATTTCTAGTTTTTTATTCGTTATTTGTCTTGTCATATACTCATGATGTATTGGTGTTTTGAAATTGTCGTTTTCGTATTCTTCCAGTGTTATTTTATTGTAAAGTTGTTTTTGTATCGGTAAGATTTTGCATATTTTGAATAGGTTTTCCGGTTGGTCCTTACATGCTTCTTTTTGTTTTTTATTTGATATAGTTTTTATAATTCTTAATTAATTATTGTTTTACTTTTTCTAAGTATGATGGATATATTTGGAGAATTATGAAATGGAATTTTCGTTAAAAATGTTTAAATTTTTAATACGTACCTACCTACTGCAGAAACATTGTGGTTAGTAATTTTAAATCAAATTTATAATTAGTTATTTTTACCGCTCGAGTTATTTCATTAAAACTAACCTAGGAAAATATCATTTTCTTTATAGATAATATTAAATATTTAATATTTTTTTAATTTATAGCACATATCAAGCACCTAAACAATAAAAACAACTTACAACCACGTTCCGCCGCAGAGGTAGGCAGACAGATTCGCACTTTTCTTGGCACAGCACTCTCTAGCCATACCATTAATTTTCTGTATTATAAGCAGGGAGTACTCTTCCGCTTAAAAAATAAACAAAACACTTTTTTGGTTTGTCTGCATTTTTAGGAGGTTTATCGCAAAATTTCTTATCCTTTCGTGGAGTAAGAGATTCACTTTTGCACATTTTGCATTGAATATTTTTGGTAATTGAAAAATATCAAATCTTTATATTAAAATTTTTGAGATATTTAGGACGATGTAGTGTCATAAAAATAATAATAATAATCATAATTATAAAAAAAAGATTGTTTAATTACCTACATAATTTTAAAAATGACAAAATCAAAAACATTGACCATGTTATTCTTGATAGAATAAAGAAAGGATAGCTGAGATGGTTTGGTCATGTATGGAACATATGAGGGAAGAAAGGATGGTTAATAAAATACGGCGATGAGGCCAGTGTGGAAGGTGGCAGGAATAGAGGGTGCCCGCGAACGTCCTGGCATTCATGAGATGATGTATGAATGTAGCCGAAGCAAAAGTGGTATTCCAAAATAGAATATGGCGTTCTATCCTCTCTGGGAAACTGCGTGATAGTTAGTTGTGCTATTCTAAAAACGTTAAAAAAAGGAATAGTATATAATGTGCAGACATTCATCTTTACACCTAGACTATATAGCCGACAGCTAAAACGTAATAAATAAATTAGAATGGAAAAAAGGTCCTAGAATGACTTATAGGTCTTTTTCTTCTCCTGCTTGTGTTAGGACTATATCCTATTGTTTCTCGATTCCTGCTACCGAGATGTGGATAATCAGCTGTCCCTTAAAGATCTTCAATAAATGTAAAAAAACTGTGTATTAATGTAATAAATATCTTTGGAATAGAAAAAAATTTCTATTTACACTATTCACACAATTCTTCTTCTTCTTCTTTTGGTGTCATGTCAGGTCCCCCCAACGTTGACTATCACCCGAGAGAAAGCGTCCCTGTCCTGGGCAGCACGAAACAGCTCTCCAACACTTCTTATGCCCGTCCAGTCGCGTATATTGCGGAGCCAGGAAATTTGTCTCCTTCCAACACCTCTACGACCCTCTACAATTCACACAATTAATGCACTCCAATAAATGTAAACAAATTGTTTATTAATTATGTGATTAGTGCAAACGGCAAAGCTTTTTCTATTCCGAAGCATAAATTTAATCAACTTTTCTTAATTTTTAATATATGTGTGTATATAATATATTTTATAAGTTGCTGTGCGTCTTATAGTTGTTTTCTCTGTAGATTTCTCATGCTGTATTCTCATAGTTAAGTTTAATGAAATTCATGTGCTTGAATTCATTTCAATCAAACAATCAAAATTTATATACATTTTGTTGTATTTGCAGCTCGCCATTTAGAAGTCGAAATCCTTCACTTAGGCTCGGTTGCGCCAGCAGAAGTAAATTTGGTTCGAGTAACATTGACCCGAGTAACTTTTTTTACCCTCAGCTCAGAGTAAACTCGATTTCGGGTTGCACAAACATCTTTTTTACCGCTGTCAAACCAATCATAAGGCTAATAGGGTGCCAAGCGGAACAAACCTCAAATACCGCAATTGTCTATGGAATTTGATTTATTTCAGTTTTTCACCACTGGCGATACGTACTTTTGCGGTTCAAAACCAGTTCAAACAAACCACTTTATTCTATGAAACAAACCAAACAAACGTCGAACCATCGCTAAAATAACGCGAAATTAAAAGATTCATTTTAATGTTTACAAATTTCAATACGAAAATGACAGCGACAAAATTCAAATGACAAGTACCTATATGGATAAATGTCACATTTTCAAATCAGCTGTGAGAGGACGGCCATTTTTTTTACCAACGTTTTTACCTTTACCCACCTATCTTGGAGAGTAAAAAAAAGTTACTCATGTATGTACTTCGGCGAGTTTAAATATTTTTACCATAGATGGCGCAACCCGTTTTTGTAAAAAAAGTTACTCGAGTAACTTTTTTTACCTTTACTTTAGATGGCGCAACGGGAGTAAAATATCGACTGCCGAACGGGCGCCAAAATGCGGCGGCGGCCGTCGACGTTCCAGCGTAAACACTCATCGTAAAACGCGGAGTTTTCATTAAGAAACAGTTATTTGTCCGCCGTGAAATATTCCCATTCATCCCGCCAACAAAGGGAAACGGAAGCAGCGTGATTGAATTGAATATTTATGTAATAATGTGCAAACACCCCGGCTCCATTGAGCCGCGCCGGCAGACAGGAAATTGCTCGTAAAATATGTAAGGCCTACGAAGAAACACAAAACACGTGCGACATTTAAAGATGGTTTAAAATACTAGGCGACGCGGGTCAAGGGAACGTTTTAATAAACTAATTGCTTTTCTAGCCCTGATGGAATACTTCAAGGACCTTCATTGTTGAGTTTTATACGACCATTTGAACAACTTCGTGTCACTATCCCTGACGCGAATGCTACGAACTATTTTATAACTTACAGCCCGTCAATAATGGCGGATGGACATGCTCTGCAATTGCTGAAATTTCTTTAACAAAATACCTTTAAATATTTCATTTTAACAAAAAAAAAATTATTATTATTTAGCAATATTTCGTTAAATTAATCTAAAATATTAATGAATTTTTTTTACGTTCATACAGATTACAGTCTGAATGAACTCACCATTTCTGATAGCAATATCAAAAAAAAATTAAAAAATGTTTTGAACGCAGTCACCGAGGATAACTAATTTAGAACGTACTGAATTCTAGATTTGATGTATATTTCTCTTTTCCATAAATTTATAGGCTGTATTTTATTTAACATCGAAATCAGCACATACTATATTAGTAATCCTCGATGACTGCATTCAACTTTTCTTTGTGTATTGCTGCCTTTGCTTTTATACCCCTCAATTGACGTATGATCTCTAATTGCTGGAATACTACTTAACTCGCTTCAGTTTTTCACAAAATGCCAATTAAATTTTAACTTTCACGTTTTCCTTAGTGATGGATATAGTTACATAGAGAATTATATATTTTGATATTTAAAACCTATCTAGGGACGTAGTGTAAACATCGTTTTTGCTAGACTGGAAAACGTGTCTTTAAAGTCGTTCGAGGTATTATTGGTCGGAATTTTGCTGAACGCGCTGACCGATGTAGCCACGCGATACTATCTTCTCATTATTTTTGTGCTTTATATACGTATATAAACAAACTCAAATAAATAGCCTTATAAATACATGTTTAATGCATTATTGCATATTTTATTTGCAAAGGGCTCATTTTGAAGATGGTTTTTTAAGGTATTTAAAAGAATAAACTATTATTTACGAAATTAATGTATATTATAGATATCTCACAGAGACGAAACTGTATTAATTATGGGAAAGTAGGTATAGAAGTCATTTGGGTGTAACAGGACTTATGACCTGTCTTTTTATGGTTGGCTTAAGTGATCACTTTACACAATTGTAACGTATATACAACTTCCAAAAAATGAATAAGCATGGTATATTCTATCATGGGTGGAAATGGCGAATGTTACAATTGTGTAAAGTGATCACTTAAGCCAACCATAAAAAGACAGGTCATAAGTCCTGTTACACCCAAATGACTTCTATACCTACTTTCCCATAATTAATACAGTTTCGTCTCTGTGAGATATCTATAATATACATTAATTGATTAATAATGTCTCTGTGACATAAATCCAGCACTGTTCTGAAAGATTTGAACAAACTCAAAATATTCTGTATTATTTACGAAGTTTTTACGCGTTTTACAGGTTGCATTTTTTCTACAAAATGTGTTAACGTGCGAAAAACTGTACCTACTTATTTTGTTCTTTGTGAGTTCTATAGATAGATTAATCGTGTTATCTGAAGCGTAGAAAACGTTCAAGCCCTTTAAAGTTTTCTAGAAAATTATTATCGTGTAGTAATAGTATAATTAAAAAGGTGCTTAACGCGTCCATATCACATGGATGTTTTTAACCAATATTTTTGTTTGCCAAAGATGTATTAATTTGAAGCCCCAGAAAACACACTATTTTTTTTAGTTTAAGAGTTAATTTAAAGGTGGTGGCCGTGATGTGGGTTTGAAAAATATTGAATTTATAAAAAAACTAAAACACTTAGAGCTTGGACGTTTTCAGTACATAAAGCTATATAGTATTTTCTATTAGAACTCTTTTTTATCATTTTGTGCGTTCGACGCTTTCAGTATAACTACGTCTAATTAATTTTGAGATGAAAATAAAAGGTGAAAACTTCAAATGCGATTCGCTCAGAACACGATATTTGGTATTATGGTGATGTTGTTCTAGGGTTGCGATATATTATTATTCCATAAAGTTTTATGTACTGTGGAATCAGTTATATTGCTGGAAATGAAACGGAAATAGAATAAATTATTGTTCCATTTCCATTTCGAATAAATTTCCGTTAACATTTTTAAACATAGCAAAGAGGCAATTAATATCGAATCCATTGAAATGGTCGCATCTCCAACCGAGCACAATATGACCGGACTTGTAATGCCAATAACAATTCTGGTCCCTCGGCGGGCAATTTGGGGTCCGGGCTGACATATAGCCCGATAAAACCGGCGCATTAACCTCGGAGAGGAAGACACAAATCGTGGACCCCTTGTGGGACTCAGAACCTGAACCAATTCGGTTCACAAATGTCCCAGGAGCGTCCCTGGGGAAGGAGCGGACTGGACAAACGCCCCATCTTCTTCCGGTAGACGCCTTTATTGCGGTCAGCACACATAACTCAAACAGCGTCGCGACGGTGATTTTACGATCGGAATCTGCGAGGCTACCTTTTTCAAAAAAGTGGCCGCTATTTCTACACCGCGCTGTGTTGACCGAGGTTAATAAAGAATTTTAATAAAAAAAACATTCATTAACTAACGCAAGTTATTTTAGTTTAGTTTAAATATTGCAATGCTAGTTTGTTTCTCACAATATTTTGAGTTTGTTCAAATCTTTCAGAACAGTGCTGGATTTTTGTCAATTAATTAATTAATTAATCCTATGTACACCCAAATAACTTCTATACCTACTTTCCCATTAGAAATACAGTTTCGTCTCTTGAGATATCTATAATATACATTAATTTATTTCTCACACTTTATGTTACCAAAATATATACACATGAACTATGTAACTTAAATTTCTTTGTACGCAGCCTGTTTCCGCGGCTGGGTCCAATACGTTTGTTAATTTGAATTAATTAAAAACTTTATATAAATCAATTCGAGTAAATTTACATCTACCGGTTTCGAAACCACAGTATTTTCGTCAGGACGCATCTGTGGTACCGAAACCAGTAGACATAAAGTTACTCCAAGTGGTTTATACAATTTTTTTAATTAATGAAAATTAATAATTATGTCAAACTACAAACTTAACACTATAAACATCCAAAACGCTTGATTTGTTTTAAAAAATACTATGAGTTTAATCTGATAATTGACCAAAAATGGGCAACAATAGCGGATAAAATAAATTTGCGTGTAGTCTACGTAACAGTGAGGCCACAATCCTGAAGAAGATATTATATTTTCAATATTTTTAGTATATAAAATATACAATAGTGGTCTCAGAACTGATCCCTGAGGTACTCCGATGTTAGATGTAAATGTTGGTAATGTTGAATTTTGAAATCGCACCGATTGGGATCTATTTCACAGGTATGTTTTAAACCTATCGTGTGCTTTTCCATTTACTCCATACTTTTTTGCAGCCTCTCAAGTAATATTTGATGATCGACGGTATCATAGGCAGCGTTCATATCTAACAGGGCCAGCAAGACTAGATGCCCCGAGTCAATGAATGATATAATGTCAGACAAGACTGGAAGCACCCCCGTTTCTGTAGAATGGCAGCGTCTATACTCAGATTGCATTATAAAAAATAAGTTATTTTCTGATAAATATACATTGAGTCGCCATGATATAATTTTTTCTAAAATTTTCGAAAGTGGCAGGTTGGAGACTGGACGATAATTCGTCAGGCCTTCAGGATCTAGTTGGGCATTTTTTAGAAGTGGAGTTACGTGAGCCATTTTCAGAATTTCTGGGACATATGAATATTCTATTGATTTATTTAATAGATCTACTAAAAAAGAAACAACTTCTATTTGACACTCTTTAAGCAGCTATGTTGGCATTGGATCTAAAGCACATTTTTTGTCTGGTAGGCTTTTAATAATTTCAGAAACTTCAGCGATCGACGTCAAACTGAAATTGTCAAATCGCGTTGCACTTTCTTCTTCGATGACGGGTTTGGAAGCTAAGCTCGTGGAAGCACGAATAGTACCCACTTTATTCGTAAAGCTGTCGGCAAGGTTAGAAGTACTAGCAGTTGATGAAATTTTTGCTCTAGTATCACCACGAACAGATTGTAGAGCTTTTTTATTATTATTCTTATAATTATTCTTATATTATTCTTATAATTATATTTTTTATAATTATTCCATAAATTTTTTGCATTTTTTTGCTCTTCTCTTATCTTGGAGCACCAATACACCGACTGTTTTGACTATCTGGTTAACCTGTATTTCTTTTGCGCTTCAAGCCAGGTTTTTCTATCAGTCTCCAAATGAGTTCGTTTGAATACTCGTTCTAAGCATCTCATTGCCTTCTTTCCTTCCCGACATTCTTCATCGAACCAACACTCGGACCCACGAGTTCTCCTAACTTTCGTGGTAACTGGAAAATGTTTATCAAGGAGATGTGACAATGTGGTGTTGTATATATCAACAAGTTGATAAGACAACAAGAAGATTCGCTTTCTCAACATCAAATTCAATTGCGTTTCTGACGATTATGATAGTTTATGCAAAAAATATCACATCCTACCATTATACAAACGTCGCGAAATAGGTGATTTGATATACCTACTAAAAATTGTATCAGGCATCGTCGACTGTCCTGAACTATTTAAATAGACTAAAATTCCATGTTCCGTGTAGATCTCGTAGACACAACCCAGTCTTTCACATTGATTTTACCTCATCCAACTATCGTCGTAATTCATATTTCTTGAGGGTATGCGATGGATTCAATAAACTGATAAGATTATTGGATATTGATCTGTTCGAGTGCAGCCACACAAGATTAAGAAAAATTTTGAGTGCTGAATTTTTTTCCACGTAATAATTAAGTTTCTTTTTCTTTTGTTTAAATTTTTTTATTCTTTCTTTCTTTATAATTTTTAATATGCCTTAGTCATTCATAAATATTTATCATTACTGACATATTTCTAAATTTGGAGACCTGTAATTGGCCATCTATATTGTAACAATGTTTTCTATGCTTTTTTTGTGCTGTTGGTCTTCCATGAACATTAAATAAATAATTTTTTTAAAAAATCTTTTTGGTAGCGGTCAGGATCAGAACCAATCAGAGACGCATTTACATCGGTTCGAAATTGTTCTATGACTAATTTTCTCCAATGCCTCGATGTTATAGTCTGGTATGTCGGAATACGATTATTGAAAGTAATATTGCAACGAACAAGACGGTGATCCGAAAGTCCAATATCAATTACTTCAGCAGTTATAAATAACCAGGTCCTTTTTACAAATAGTTATCTTTTTTATTTATTTTCATGTTAAGTAGATAGGTACTTTATTATTATTAATTTTCCATACATAACTTTTTAATATTTTGATTATCTATTCTTCGATTTTAAAATTTAATTTTGTTAGTATATATTTGTTATCCTGACGAAGGGGCCATTGGCTCTGAAACATGTTGATTTTTTTTTCAATAAAAAAGTTATGTAAACAAAGTTTAATTCTATAAATTATATAAAAAAAATAATCGTGAAGCAAACCATATGAAAGACGCTGTTTTGATAAGAAATGTGAAACTACCGTCTGCATTTATTTCCATTTTTTCCTGCATCTCGCATGATTACTTACTTAATCACTTACCATCACGCCGTTTCCCCGTGGGGGTAGGCGAAGAGGATAGAGCGCCATACTCTTCTGTCCTGACATACAACTTTCGCTTTGTCTACATTCATACATCTTCGCATATAATACTTTTATATTTTTAATATTTTTTACTTTTACCTTTTATTTTTAGCACTTTCTTTCAAAATAAATATTAGATATCTATCTAAGGCGTAAAATGAGAAAAAGGCATCTACCCCAGAACAGGAATTTCTACATATCTAGTGAGGTAGGTAGTGGCCCCGAGGCTTGTTACCTATTTATATGTATTAAATGTGTATGTATCAAGCAATTAAATGTATTTTGTATAAATAAAATGAAAAATCATGGTAGGTGGAGGGAGGGGGTGGTGCCTTTTATTTATCCGGGCTCGCAAATTTAGTTCTATATTGTTTACGTTCACTTCGACTTTGTTCACTCTTCTTTTACATATCTTCTAAGCTCGTACTATTACTCACAAGACAGCTGTGAAATGTTAATTGTTCAACACACAATACATAACATGTCAATTCTGTGGAAACTTGTAAGATGGTTATTAAAGAGTTAAGGTTGTTATTACGGTCGTTAGACATATTTAACTGTTACTGGTTGCGGATATTTTATACGAACCGTATGCTTTTCCGAGAAACGATTCTCGACGTTTCGTTGAATTCTTATTCAATGTAACGAGTACATATTGCACACCGGCGATCGTAGAAGAAGTGAACACTCCACAACAAAGTGCATACAATTTACGCTCTCGGAAGCATTAATCAGTCTGCCCTCACCCTACCTCCGCGAGTAAAGGTCGTCCTCCTGATGATGTTGAATAAGAATTTAACGAAACGTCGAGAATCGTTTCTCGGAAAAACATACGGTTCGTATAATATATCAGCAAATAGTTACAGTTAAATTTGTAAGATGGTCTCTATCTTGTTCTATAGTCATGTCTAATCTGATTTTTATTTATACTGTTAGTTTTCCATGAAAAAATAAAATAAAATTTAAAAATTTAAAAAAACCTTTCTCAAGAGTTGTGGCTGATAATCAGTTAAACACCCATACAAATATTACAACCCAAAACGTAGGCACATGAATTATTTAATGTTGGGAGTGATTGAATATTACGCCCAGTGACCTATTTGTTAGTGTGTAGTGATTTATGTATACGCTTACACAGAAATAACGAACTCCCAGAGCCGTACTTAGTGTAACATTTGCCCACGGGAAAAATAAACACAAATAAAAATAAACAATAAATCATGCACATTTAAATGTAAATCTATAATTTTTATTCATCAAGCACAAACTTTTTTTGGATTATTTAATTTCGGTTTGTGTCTCATTTAAAGAAATTATTTGGATTATTTATTTTTATTTTTGTTTTATTTATTATTTACTGCTAGCAGTGCAATTTAAGAAACATCAGATTACATAAATATGAGTATTAAACATGGCAAAGAACATCTTCCGAGTGTCAAATATAGTTTAATAAAAATACACTGTGAACACGGAATACGTTACTATTTTCGAAATTTATTTTCTGGAGAGTTTTATCTGATTTGATTTTACTCTACAAAATTATTAACTCGCATTTTGACACCCCTGATATTCTGTGTTTGTTTATGTTGCATGCGCTTGAAAGAGCTACACGAATACCTACACTATTTTATTGTAACAACACACATTTTAACTCTGTTGTACCTAGACTGCAGTACTGAGTACATACTCAATTATATGTTTATATATATATATTATAATTTATTTAATAATAATATATATATAATATGTTATTACAATGTTAGAAAATGTTTAAAATCCAATTTTTTTTCGTATGTATATACCTCACCAAAAAGAATTATGAATTCTTGTGTGTGGTGAAATGTGAAAAAAAAAAATGTATCTATTGTATTTTGTATATGTACCTATATGTAACCATGTATGTTTGTTTTCTTACTTGCATTAAGTTAATTATTTCAACAACAGGCAAGCTTGCATGTGAAGATGTATGAATGTGGATGAGGCGAGAGTTGTAGGTCAGGACAGAAGAGTGTGGCTCTCTATCCTCTGTGCCTACCCCCACGGGGAAACGGCGTGATGGTAAGTTAGTTAGTTAGTTGCACTGTTTATCTTACTCGTCTTCTCTTTTGCATGAATGAATTATTTCTATTTTTTTAAATGAATTTTTATTTTAACATATTGAAATTAAAATATATTGCTCTATTATACTATATTTATCGTATATTAATATTTTTCATGCAATTAAATAATTAATCTTTTTTTCTTTTTTTAAACAGTATTATGACTTATTTTGTCTTATTGTATTTTATTTTAACAAATTTAAGTTACTTATGTTCAACCACACTATTTTGTTACATCTATTGTATATTCATATTATTACTTGTAAAAGCCCCTTGGGCGTAAATAAATAAATAAAATAAGCTAAACACTTTGTGCTATTAAAATAGGACTGACTTGTCCCACCGACGATTGGATCACTAGGCGAGAGTCATAACCACTGCACTATCAAGCTACCTAATCAAAATTGTAAGTGTAGACATTAACAAAAACAAAAAATAAATATATGGAAGTTGAATAACTAATTAATTTTTAAAAAAGTCTTTGATTATTTATAGATTTTTTTATTTATTATTAACACGTTTTGATGATGAAAGGACTGTTGACCTTGAAATAGGTACGTTGATTATTCAATAAACAGTGGTTTCATACAAAGAATTTTCTTTTTATTATTAATATTATTAATATTTAAAGCATTAACTTTGTGGTTAGACATTATAACAGAGTGTTAGTTAACTTTGTTAAAACCACTACCAGATTTTAGGTCTACCGGTTTCGAGACGTACCCGTCTCTTCGTCAGGACCAACACTACATTCACAACACTACACACCTCAACCATAGTATTGTTACACTTCCACCAATAATTGATCACATGCGTGTTAGTCTTGTCAGGGACAAACATGCGTTGTTAGCCTAATGAACCATCATGGACTACCGAAAGAGAGTGAGGGGGGCGGGGTCTAAAGTGGGTGTTACAAGACTAACACGCATGTGATCAATTATTGGTGGAAGTGTAACAATACTATGGTTGAGGTGTGTAGTGTTGTGAATGTAGTGGTGTAGTGTTGGTCCTGACGAAGAGACGGGTACGTCTTGAAACCGGTAGACCTAAAATCTGGTAGTGGTTTTAACAAGGTTAACTAATAATCTGTTTTAATTTTTTTTTTATTAATTTAAAATAACTTAAATTGACGTATATTGCCAGCAGCGAGTTCTGACCTGGCGAGCCTATTGACGAGACAGCACGTAAAACGAGGTTGTGTTCGTCACCGTCGATTGGAGACGGCGGAATCAGTTGCGCAGTACAAACAAGCACTAAGTGAAACATGCAGTTTTATAATGGATTTCTGCACTCATGCGTGTGTGCAACATTGTGTAAATATTCATGCACGGCGACTATCTGTACCCAGTGCCTTCCCACTCGTCGGCGGACACGGACAAATGCATTTGTCAGGAGTAAAAGTTAAGTGAACAATATTAAAAAAAATTATAAAACTCATTTTCAGGCGTACTCTAGTATACATGTTAAATTATTCAGAAGAATATCATATCGAGAGTAGAAAGCCAAAAGGGAGTTAGTTATTGTTTCAAACTTTAATTTATATAATTTGTATTGTGCTGATCCTAACATTGATGCTGATATTCTTGCAGACACCTTATCTTCGTTCAAAAACTCACTCATACACAACATCCATTTTCTAAACGATGACATGAACCTATAGATCCATTAAATCAATCATTCATTAAACACTAATCGCACTACACTCAAACACAAAATATATGATATACATAAATGTAGGTACATGTAAAATATAATTAATCGCAAAAATACATGTTACTAGAGCGTGCCGAAGACACTTGTAATTGGGATAATGGGCATAGTCTTCACTATAATGTTTATTATCTGATCATGTACCTATTATCCTGTTAGAATCTCTAATAAATAAAAAAATAAAAATAAAATAAAATAAAATAAAAAAACTTTACAGAAGTGCAATAGAAAGTTCTTTCAATATGATTTTGTCAATATTTATTATATTATTAAACGATTTACATATGACGTGTTGTGCATTAATAAATAACATAACATAAACAATAACATCAGATTGACAGAACTCTATTTTTCTCTCGTGTAATGTTGGAAATAATCACTATCGCCCTTTTGACTTTCTACCCTCAAATATAGGTCCTACACGTTAAAAGGAATATTGCTTACTACTCCACTTTAAAATATAGAGATATCATTACCAGCTGAGAAATCTATGTGTTCATGAGAAAAGACTACAGATGTTTCTTGCATAGTCCCTTCAAATAAACGAAAGGTTTTCATATTTGGAACATATACAGGGTTATTTATAAAACATTAATAACCTCGCAGGACTATATTCTTGCCTTGATTATGATCAAAGTTTTGCATGTTTTTTTCAATATTTCTTACTTATTTTTTGTAAAACGCTGGACTATCATTACAGTAACTTATATCGATTACGAAAAATTCATTCGTTTCAATACAAGTTAAATAAAATGATAAATAAGCTAAAAAAATTCCAATTGGAATGTTTCCAGTTGGAATTCTTTATTATTTTATTTGATTTGTATTGAAACGAATGAATTTTTTCATATTTGATATTAGTTACTGTAACGATAGTCCAGCGTTTTACAAAATATAAGTCAAAAATATTGAAAAAAACATGCAAACTTTGATGTCGCATATATCCATAACTATTAATATTAGGTCATAATAGCTTGAACATTTTCGACTCATAATCAAGGCAGGAATACATTCCTGCGAGGTTATTAATGTTTTCCAAATAACCCTGTATACTTTCAGAACTTTGATAATATGTGGATGTTCTGACGATGGAATTGATGAACGTTGCCTGTGTGGAGTGATCACTTAAGCCAGCTCATACAGATGGTAGGCCCTGGTCCCGTCCTATAAAAAGACTTTCATGATTAAACAGTAATATTTTTAATGCCCTATAGCCCTATACATTGGATGTTAATATAATTTACATTTTTTCCTAAATCAAAACTAAATTCAATATTCTTCTTGATCATTTCACTGCAGACAAAGTGGTGGTTGTCATGATGCAAATGACGAGGAATGAACAAATTTTTATTTTGGCTGTTGGTAGCTGTGTCACATCGCTCAGCATCAACATCCAATACAAGTAGGTTAGTTGAAGTAAAACGCATCCACAAAACTAGCTAAAAATTATGAAATAAACTACTTAACAAACAGAGAGCTTAACACAATCAAAAAACAACTAAAAACGCCCTTATTTATACAATCAAATAAACACTTCGCAACACCTATTTCTACATAAGCTACTATAAACGTCCAATTCCATTTTTTTGCATGTCATCCAATTTATAAGTATTAGGTAATAAATAAGTTTTTAAAAAAGTAAGTTGTGTTTGTAAAATAATATCAATGTTTAATTTGCCCTTGAGGTGAGTTCTCAAGAAAACGACGCTATATAAATTATCCAAATAAAATTTATAATTATAATTTAACGGATCCACCCAACGTGTCGAAGGTAGACCTGGTGATTTCAACAATGAAGGGTGATATGTGGGACAGACTTGAATAAGTTCATTGCTGTTAAAAGACTTAGATACATAAAAAATTGGTCCGTAGAAGTTATAGGTACATCTTTGGCATACATAAAATAACAACAACTATTACCCCTAGGCTTAACACGTGGAGTATTGACTGTCTATACTTCATGGCTTAAAAATAAGCCACGCTCTATATTCTATATTGTATACCTACCTTGCTTTGGAACACATGGGGTGTTGAGTTATTGAAATTTAAAATTTAATAATTAATAGTTAAAGAAATAGTACTATAATGGTC